>QGSO01000499.1:197865-379741 GCA_011037825.1 Carya cathayensis | reverse complement strand
TTTTTTTTTTTTTTTTTTTATATTTCATTTTCTATATATATATTGTTTTATAGAACAAGTTCTAGAAAACGATCATATCTTTTCTAGCTCTGGCTTCACGTCAGTTAAATCTTGCCCTTTTGCTGTATCTTTATGGTTCACGTAGCTATTTTTTTACCTGTATTTTCTTTCTTTAAGATTCTAACTCTGTTTTTACAAGTAAATAATTTAACTTTCTCTATTTAGTTGCAGGGAAATTCAAGAAATTGAGATGAAGCACAATTTTTGAATCTTGTGAGCTATGTTTATGTGCTTTTTCTTTCTTTATTATTTTCATATTTATTTTAACTTTTCATATGGTGATACGTTGTTTATCACTTATGATTTTGTACTCAACAACTTGAAATGTTTAAGAATATATTATATTTTGTCCACTAACATTTGTATGAGATGTTTGCTTTTTCCTAAGAAGGCAGAGATACAAAGTGTACTTTTATAATAAGCAAATTGAACTATGTGAAGTTATTAGTAGAAAATATGGGGATTACATGGAGTGGGAATGGTCTCAATTTCTATGTTCATCCCTCAATGTAAGGATGCTAATGTCATCAGTTATAACATGCTCCTTTAATTTGATACTTTTTTTACATGAAACTATTTGTGATTTAAACATCTTGATAATTATATATTTGAGTGACAAGTTTCGCAGAAGGTTAAGTAGTTATTATGAATAAGCTTTTAGGATAAGCTATCTGATCCAGTTTTGTGTGGTATTTTCACAGGAGATTTAGACCGCTGAGCATTTTTATTGTTATGTTTCAAGCCTGCTAGAAACATTTATCAAATTTTTAGGCTTATATTTAGAAGTGTCTTAAAACCAATAATTTTAAGAAAATATTTCATTTATGAGTATGGATTAATTGAGTCACTGCTACTGCCATGTCAATAACAATTGTGGAAAATTTAATAAAGACTGGCAAAAAATAAAACAAAAAATTAAAAAGGTAAAAAAAAAAAAAGTGTTTTTATCATTGTGTAGTTCTAAAAACTGGCATATGTGTGTGGGTGAAGAAAAACCAGGTAAGTTAGATGAGAGTTTGGCAAGGAATGGGTTACTTAAACCATGATCTTCCTGGTTTAGTATTGTTGTACATATTTTCTGCTAAAGTCTAGGGATGTTCTTTCTACTTGAATAATGGCAAGCAGAACAAATGTCAGACTTCAAAGTAGAAGAGTGGTATCAATATGTGTAGAATTTGTGTAGTTTTCTTCTTCTCTTCCTCTTTATCTGTCTGTTTAATATCCGTAGAATTTTTTGTTGTGTCTGGTTTGTGCCTTCTGTTTTGGAGCTTATCAAGGGATGTTGTTGTGATTTCAATTATAAGGATATGAAGATCTTAAATTTTGTAATATTACACAAGAAACTAAATAAAATTGGAGGATAAGTGAAGAGAAAAGAGAAAGTAAAACCTTGCAGAGATCCATGGTTGAGTTGCTGCAGATTTTCCTTCTTTTTGTTGATCTTTTGGACATATCTGAAAAGAGAATTGTAGCTACTGATTTGGTGGCTTATAAGGTGCTTGTGCTACATTTTGAGTTGGTCTATAAAAGGATATATTTTTTAAGTTTGTTGACGCAACAAAGATGAAAGCAAGATTCTATTGGAAGAGCGACCTGTGATTAAGAACTCTACCCTCAGTGCTCTTATTCTTGTGAAATGGAATGTATTTATTTGTTTCTTAGACGAACTTTGTTATGTGACAAATGACAGAGGAACTTATTCTTCTTCAATAATACCATGTTGCGTGGTTACAAGAATTGAATGAAGTAGAGAGAAACTTGAAATGACAAGGCTCCTGAGGCAATGAAAGCATACAAAAAGGAATTTGAGGACTACAATAAGTCTACTACTACAACCTTGGAACAAAACCCTAAAAAATGAAAAGCTTTTGAAGTGAGAAGAAAGGCTTTGTTATACCGTCAAGGGCAGCTATTGCTATTCCTTCTATTGGTGTAAAAGTTGAGGTCTCATATCTTATTCATCAAGTTCCCATTTAATCTATCATGTGCGAAGTTACATTTTGGGGTAGTTGATATGAATGTGATTTTTCACATGTTGCATTGCATGCTTGTGTATGCCCGATTGTTTCTTATGCTCCCAAAGACTACATACCAAAAGTGTTTCCACCAGTTTGATAGTTATCGACCAAAGCCTTACAGAAATGAATTTAAGGAGTGGGATTTAGAGCCATGCATGTTTCAAGATTGCTATTTAGATATAAAGGTTTTGTTCCTTTCTTGACACTACAATAACACTGTGGTTTTCTGATCCCAGTTCATTTTGATATTTTCATGCACCTCTATTTGTCAACAGGTTGTGCATCCTAGATTAATGTACCCGATAATGGTTTAAATTGTTGGAAAATTAAGACAACTCTAATTGTGTATTTTAGAGCACATGCTTTCTTAGTTAGAAAACCTTTTTCTCAAGTCCGATGTTCACCATACTAAATAGTCATATCTTATTCATTGATTTACAAAAGTACACGTCCAACAATTTGTCAACTCTCATCTTCAACACTTATGGTAGAGGCCCATGTCCTCTGTGGTACTAAACAAGAGCAATAGGATTGACCTCTTCCCTTTAATTATTATACTTTTTGTTTCTATATTTGCTAAAACTTAATTGTTTTCATTCATTAGATTATTCATTAATCATTTTTTTGAAAAACCATATTATTTTTATAAAAAAAACTGTTTCACTCAACTTTGTATTAAACTATGTTGCATTTTGAACTAATGTTTTTATCTTCTAATATATGAATTAAATTATTTATTGAAATAAATTTTTTTTATGAATAATATATTATTTTTTAAAAATAATCAATTCACCTAGCTAGACAAATGTGCTTTGCACGTTACTCTTCTACTAGTATATGTATATATGTATATGTGTGTGTGTATGAGAATAATCACTGAAGATCGTCAGTAGTTAATTAATTAATCACTATTAATACAACATATATAAATACTGTTTTTGGATTAAATCTTTATTAGGTAGGAAAACTTATTAGAAAGAGTAAGACGTATTTTAGGATTAATAATTTTTTTTTAAGAAAAAAAAAACACATTTTAGTTTGAGAGCACAGTCAATATATATTGTGAGTACAACAATAATAAAAACATTTAAAATATAGGTCGTTATGTTTTTTGCATTACTAGATCAAATTTTTATTCAAATTATTCCTGTCATTATATATCTTTGATAGGCTTTTTCAATGTTTTTATGGAAGGCTAGATTAATATCACAAGTAGATTCTCCAATCCAGTAATAATTTTTAATAGGGGTGCTACCCATATATGTGGGGCAGGGGCACCCCTTTCCCACAACTTGCCCTACATATGTGGGGTCCACCCCCGCACCCTGCTCCCTAGAGGCGGGGGCGAGGCCTCCAGGTCCTGTGCTAGGGGTTGGGCGAATATCCCATCCGCCCCGCCCACTTCAAGAATACCGATACCCCATTGGGTTTAAAAATTATTTTTAGGTTTAAAAATCTTTTTTTAATCCAAATTATTATATAGTTAAAATTGTAAATTAAAATTTTTATATATAATAATAATTTAAAAATTGATAACATAAAAATTATTTATCAATATTTAAATTTGTTAGATTTGTTCACAAGTTGTTAATTCCCACAATGTTCTAGTAATATTCTTGTATGACCTCGAAATTTTATATAAAGTTGGCCTATGATGCCTATACATATGCAATCGTGTGAACAAGTATCACACTCTTGTGAATAAGTTTAACAAATTATAATATATATTTATATATATACAATTTGTAAAATAGATATATATTTATAAATATAAAAAGTGAGTAGGAGCAGATGAGATATATGCGGGAAGGGGTTGGGTCTGCTCACCCCCTGCCCCCGCCAGTGGGCTAGGCAGACGGGGGCGGGGCTAATTTTCAATGAAAGATATCAGGGAGCTATATTTATAGTTACAGGTAAGAGCATCCCCATCCGGTTCTGCATCTTCCCATTTTCCCTATAATTTGCTAAAATTTTTAGGGTTTTTGATAAAACCCTCACTCCATCTGGTTCCCTATAATGCGGTTGAGATTTACGGGGTGTACAGAAATTCCCCATCTTTGGGGAACTACTGTACATCCCCAAATCGATTTCCCTTTCCCTGTCCCGCGTTCATTTCTCTCGACAGTTGGTGCTCGTCCTTCGCCTCTCCTGCTGACCAACCCTCTCTCCGTGCGAAGCCTCTTTCTTTGATTGTTTGGTATGTGCGAATCCGATTACCATTTGAGATGCATTTGGGATCTGTTTTTGGTTTTTTCAAAATTTTTTTTGTGCTGCTTGGTTGCTAGGAAATTGGATTCCCTTTCTCATTTTCTCACCCCTGTTAATTTGTTGCGTGTTTCTTGATGATGAAAGCTCTAATGCTTTGGAACCGATGTTTGGTTGGTGTGAAAATTTGATGGGTTTTCGTGTGTCTATTTTTCTGAGTTACCCATTTGGTTGCTGTGAAAATTTGCTGCGGTTTGGATTGATTTTTTCCTAAGTTACCCGTTTGGTTGCTGTGAAAATTTGGTATTGGTTTGGATTGATTTTTTCCTGAGCAACCCGTTTGGTTGCTGTGAAAATGTGCTGCGGTTTGGATTGATTTTTTCCTGAGTAATCCGTTTGGTTGCTATGAAAATTGATGGGGTTTGGCTGTCGATTTTTCCTGAGTAACCCGTTTGGTTGCCGTTGAAATTTTCCTGCAGTTTGGCTGTCTATTTTGCTGAGTAACCCATTTGGTTGCTAAGAAAATGTTAGAGATTTCCCCCTTGCATTTTTCCTATTGTACCCCTGTTTGGTTGGTGCGAAAATCTTGTACAATTTTGTTGCTCTTTTTTCCTTCTGTGACTATTTGGGAACCCCGAAAATCACCATGATTTTCCTGTCAATTTTTCCTTCCTCTATTGTTTGGTTGCTTCGGAAATGTTAATGATTTTCCTGTGATAATTATCTAGCTCACATGTATTGTTTGGTTGGCAAGAAAATCTTGATGATTTTGAATCTTTGGTGATCCAAAATAAGAAATTTAGGTGCTGCGAATATGCATCTTGATGATTTCTTGTTCTAGCTGATTTTCCATATTTTTTTCCTTCAATGCATGCATCTTGGGCTGTCTTTTGTTGGTCTTACATTTCCAATGTGATTTGGCACCTGAATATGAATCTTTTATCTAAAATCTATTTTCATTATAAGATTGTCAATCTTTGTTATCTGTGATGATTTTGTTTGACAATGAATTTCACTACAACTATTTTCTTATACTTTAAATTTTTATGTTTTTTTTAGACTTGAATGGATTAATTCTTTATTAATTGGACATTTGATGCTTTATCTTTCTAGATATGGATGAACACTTCACATATATGGTGATCATACTTTTATTAAACCTTGTTGGAAATGCAAAAATGGTTTTTTAAATCATCAATATATTTAAAAAAAACTAATTGGTGATCATTAGCATTGTTTGTACTCCGGTTGCCTTCCTCTTCATATATTTCTTGGTTATGGATTAAAAAATATGAGTCTTTGAGTTTTGGTTGCTTTTGTCGGGGTAATAATTATATGTATTCACGTGTATGAATTGATGGTATTTTTATTGCTGCTCCAATAACATGCTCATTTTCTATATGCTCCTTATTGGAATATTGCAACTGTCCTCCGGTAATATCAATGTTTTTTTACAGTTCACGTGATGTTCTAGTTTTTTATTTGGTGTTGCTCCATTTTGCAGTGTTGCGTATCTATCAGGGGAGGGGGTTATTATTAGGCTGTGATGATGGTATTATAGTGCGGGTTAAGTCACAAATGTTAATGGGGTCCCATCGATATGGCGGGGTAATTCTCACCTGAATCGAAATATTGTAGTTTGTGGTACTTTCCACAAAAGGCAATTGGGGTTCGGGTGAGATTTTGCAGTCATTCGATATTGGGCTCCTTGCTTATGCATGCTGTCAATATTTACACCATTTTGAGCCTTTTTAATTATTAATATATTCGATATATTATTAAATCGGATGAGGATGCTCTTATTTAGCATTATTTTGATTTGCATGTTGTTTGGTATTATGGATTAATTGAGTTAAATTATGTGTAAACTAAACCACAAGGCTGTGATGATGACAACCGCTTGTGGGGATACGAGAAATTAATGATCATTTCCTGAATGGCTAAGTAATCCGGACGGCCAATAAGTATTGGCAACCGGTTATTGCAGCCATCAATGGGTGACCAACTTTCCAAGATCATACCAAAGGGTTTCTGAGCCAACCACCCGAACTAACACCCCAAACTTCAATGATCCGTTTCTAACATTTTCAATGCGTTTTGAGAGATGGATTCACAAGACCCTAGACATATGTACTTCACCAACCTCCTTAGTCAAGATCCTCAACTCGACCTCACTTATGGTGGGCAAAGTGGATCATCTCCAGTGACCCTTGATGACTCTTCACCCTTACCCCCTAATGAGCCTATCGGCATTAGGAAATCAGTGAGGGGTGTGAATTTCACTCCCGAAGAAGACAGGTTACTTGTCTCTGCATGGCTAAATTGTAGTCATGATGCAATCTAGGGAGCAGATAAAAAACACTCCCAAATTTGGGAAAAAATTTATGAGTACTTCCAGCAATTTAAAGAAATCACAAATGACCGGACAATAAAGTCTTTAATTCATCAGTGGTCGGTTATCCAAAAGACCACAAACAAATTTTGTGCGAAACTAGCCCAAGTTGAAGGGTTAAATCATGGCATGACCGAACAAGATAAGGTAGAATTTCCAAATCCTTACTTGTTTTATTCGAGAATTTCTTATTTGGTACATTGGTTTAATATTGGTATTTTTCTCCCATGCAAGTTTGAGAAGGTCAATGTTATGTACCAATCACTAGAAAAATGCTCATTTCAGTTCGAGTATTGTTGGCACCTGTTGAAGGACCAATCTAAGTGGATTTGGCAAGCCACAAAGGAGGATCCAAAACGAAGGAAGACGATGTCCCCATCCCCGACCCCAACTCGATGTTCTGGCGCTACAATTGATTCAGTTTTTTATATCGAGGTGGATCATGTGATGGAGAATGAAGTTATCGAGACTGACCGACCAATTGGAAGGAAAGCTGAGAAAGGAAAACGAAAGGCCCAAGGCAGACAAGCAGAGGAGAATTTCAAACTCAAGAAGATGAAGTATACTCTTTTGGAGGAGTCACACGCTCAGGAGAAAGAGTTTTATCACCTTAAAGCCGAGAATATGGAGTATGACAAGGAGACAGAGTCAAAAAAATTACGTCTTGAGAATGAAAGACTAAGGTTGGAGGCCGAGAAGATGATACTTGATCGAGAAAAAGAGCAAAGTAAAATCCGTCAAGAGGACGAAAGACTGCAATAGGAGGCTGAGAAAGTAGAGCTTGCGAAGAAGGAATCAGATCAGCGCATTATAATGATGGATGTGAGTGTCATGCCAGAAATGCAGCGGCTATATTTCTAGCAACTCCAGAGGAAAATCATGGCGAGACGCAGTCAAGCAGCCGATTTGGATTGATTGAATATGATCATATTTCTTATTTTATGTTTCAGACAATGATATATGTGTAAAAATACATGTAATTAATTTTTTGTGTATTTGATGATAGTATAAATTGATAGGGTTGTGCAACTAAATTAGCCATTACAATTTTAGAAACAAAAAAGAAAGAATTCAAACTCATGATCTCCACTATTATACTGAAAGCAATATGAGCGCGAAACTTGATTACCATTAATATATTCTGGAAATTGATAACATTAAAGAAATACAAATGTTAATCAGATTAACTCAAACATAGTTCACCAATAACATTAAGGAAATTTCCAAATCTAATACAACCCCGACTAATGTTGTGAATATAATAGCCATTGATGTTCAATTAGATCTTCTTGAAGCTGATGATGTGCCAATCTGTCTCTAATATGATGATGATGCTGGATGAAGTCCGTGAGCTCAGTTGTATGATTGCGCGACAATTCGGAGAGATCATCATCAAGTTGATCATACTCAATGTTCAGACTCTCATTATCATCACGCTTGTTTTCAATGATCATATTATGTAGAATAACACATACTTTCATTATATTTGTTAGTTCCTTCACTTTGAACATTGGGGAAGGTCCACGAATGATAGCAAATCATTGTTGAAGTACCTCGAATGCACGCTCGACATCTTTTCTTGCGGATTCTTGTGCTTTCACAAAATTTTTCTTCTTATTCCCTAATTGAACTGAGTTATTGCATATTTTAATACTTTTGGAACCAATATATCTTAATTATTTCATTACTTTATCATCAGTTTTATATGGAAAAATGAAGGAATCTAAGTTGTGATTTAAATTGATTAAAAGCATGAATTTCTGCGTAATTTTACCAATTGTTGATTACTGTGGATTTTGGTCCATATCGCTCGAGCGGCGGCTTTTGGCCGCTCGAGCGAATTTAGGCAGATTCAAACGCTCGATTGCCGCTCGACAGTAAGCTCGAGCGGGTTGCGGGAAAGGAGATCAATCAAGCGGAGGCATTTGGCCGCTCTAGCGAACTCAGGTAAAGTTGAACGCTCGATGTTCGCTCGACACTCTGCTCGAGCGAACTCAGGCAGAGTTGAATGCTTGATGTCCGCTCGACACTCCTGTCGAGCGGACATCGTATTTTACAGATCTAAGGTTTATTCCGCCGTTAGGGTATATATATGATTTTTTACATCTTATAGTCGACTCTGGGCCTGGAAAACATTGTTTTGATTAGAGGAACACTTAGAAGTTATTTTTCCATTGATTTTCACTCAGATTCGGAAAGGGGGATTCACACAAGCAATCATTTACGCATCAACACGAATTCTTCGGAAGCATTCACTCACACTACAGCAAATTGAAGAGCTCCTCGAGGGGTCCAATTGCTACTGCAGCCTAGCCTCCTCCACCGCTTCAACTTTTCATCTCAATTCAATTGGCTTGATCTTTTCATTCCCTACTTTTTATTTCATTTCAGTTTTAAGTTTCTGGATTATTTTGGAGATTTTTGATTTAGAAGTTTGAGTAATTTATTTGTTATTCATTTAGTTCATGTTATTTATTTTTCTCGTTTCATTAAGGTTTCATTTTAATAGTGATTACAATTGCTACGGTTTAATTTTGAGAATTTGTGATTTGAATACAATGATGAACCCTAGAACATTGGTTTTTGAGCTTTTCAATTTTCAGTACATGTTTTGTCAATTACTTTCTAATCTAGTTAAATTCTTTACTTAGTTTTATTAATTTTTGAGTTTAATCTATTAGTCCTTTACATTTCAATCCGACAATCAAAATCTAAAAATATGAATATAGCCCATGACTAGTACCATTTTTCATCCATTGTACATACCATCATCTTTATTTTCTTTTTGTGAAGATTTTCACCATTTTCAACGAGTTTGATTTTTAAGTAACTTTTCCTGAGGAGACGATTTAGGAATTTATTCCTAATTATTACACGACATTCTCCTGCACTTGGGATAGCCTTAGTGCTACTCATTTTTGAGCGAGTCATTCCCCCGTGATGATGGAATCGTCTTCACAAAAGTTCGCCACTTGGGATAAATACCGTCCGCAAGGTAATACCCCATAGTATAATCGTTGTCGTTGATACTGTAATTGACTGGAAGAGCACGCCCTTGGGCAAGTTCCGTAAAAATAAAAGATCTTTCTAGCACATTAATATAGTTATGTGAACTGGGTATAACAAAAAATGCATGCCATATCCAGAGATCATATGAAGCAACTGCTTCTAAAATAATAGTTGGTTCACGGATGTGGTCGGAGTACATACCTTTCCAGGGTATGGGACAATTTTTTTACTTCTAATGCATGCAATCAATGCTTCCCAGCATTCCTGGGAATCCCCGTTGTTCACCAACGGCAAGCAATCGAGCTATATTATTAGCATTTGGAAAGCATAGATATTCTTCTGAAAAAACACTTACTATTGTCTCAGAGAATTTTTTTAGGCTCTCCATTGTGGTGCTTTCACTAATACGTATGTATTCATCCATAAAATCTCCAGTAACCCCATACGCCAGCATTTTAAGTGCTGCGCTTATTTTTTGCATAGAAGATAAACCGAGTCACCCGGCATTATCTCTTCTCTGGACGAAGTATGGCTCGTAAGACTACTTCATTTATAATACGAAGAAATAAGAGACGGCTCATCCGAAATCTCATTCGAAATAAATTCGAGGAATATACTGGATTTTCAGCAAAGTAATTACGAAATAGGTGCTCGTGCCCCTGAATATGATCACGCCAAATAAACTTACGACGTTGGCTATTGCCACGTTGCCTCGGTGACTGTCCATCCACCTCCATGTTTTGAGCATCGCTATCATCTTCAGAGGATACGTATGTCAATAATTTGTGAAAAAAGATACGAGCCATTTGATTAAATGAGTAGGAGATCAAAAGATACAATAGAAGTTTGGTTCTATAGGTGGTTTGGTTCTATAGGTGAAATGAGGCTTGAGTTTGTGAAAATGTGAATGCTAGCAATATGCGTATTTATAGAGAAAAGAGTTATCGTTAAATATTGTACAAAAAATGTTACTGTTTGAGAGAAGACAAAAAAACTTACCGTTGGAGAAAAAACAAAAAATATTACCGTTGGAGGAAAAAAAAATATTACTGTTGGAGAAAATATAGAAAATATTACCGTTACATCCAATTAAATAATTTTTTCATCAATACGTGACTACGGATTCTCATTAGATTAATTGATAAAGAGTACTCTTCTAATTAAGTTTGCCATCACGTTAGAAAATGCACTAATAAAAAAAAAATTTCTATTTTTATAATACGAATTTCAATTTTAAAAAAAAATACTGTATTCGGTAGTCAAAATAATATAAATATTTAGTAGAAAGTGATATTTGAAAAAAAGATAATAAGACAAAAAAGTTAGTAGTTAAGATTGTAAATGGCAGAGAGAGAAAAAAGTAATAAAAAAATAATAGAGAAATATTATTTAAAAGAATAGAGATGGGGATGAGAAATGAGATGTAGGAAGTTTTTAAAAGATAAATAAATTTTAGGAAAAAATTTAAGGAAATGTAATTTTAAGTTAAATTATAAGGATGTGGATGAAAAATCGGACGATGATGCTCAAAGAAAACTTTTGCATGCTGGACGTGGCACTTTACAATCGATTTGCAACCCATTTTCTATTTAACAATCCGGATCTCTACAATCGATTTGTAACCTATATAATTCAAGGAAATATGTCATTCAAAAGTGATTTTTAATGTATTTTAATTTTTTTTATTAATATTACAAACAAAGATACACGTGCACAAACTCATTAGCAATAACTTTTTTAAATATTTAAAAATAAAAATAAAAACAAAAAACAAAAAATAAATAAAATAAAATACATTAGGGGGCACATATGAAGTGCACCAAAGCATTTTTCTAGAATTTATTATTTATTTTTAATTTTTTCAGATTATACAATTTTTTTTAATAGTGATGTAGTGTAGGATGTGCAAGTTCCGTGTAGCAATCCTTTTAAAAATAAGTGGTGTCTACTTTTCAAAACTTAATTGTCATGTAGGCTTCAGATTACTCATTTTTTTTCAAAATGAGTATATGAAACTTGCACACCTAAAATTGTAAATACCAATTCTCTTATTTTTTTTACTCATTACAAAATGGATGTGCGATAAGTAATTATGATTATAATTTTGCTTTGTATTTATTTTCTCATATCTAGTTTGAAAAAAGTGGATAAAAATGAGACCCTTGTGAAAACATAATTCTTTTAATGATAGACTCTGTTTTTTTTTTTTCAAAGAAAGTATGCAAGTTTTGCACAATTTAAAACTATATCTAATATATATTACTTAAAGTGAAATGAAAAAAATACACCGATTGATGGTTATCTTTGGGTCTGGACGCTTGGCCTCTTTTATTTAAAAAGAATAGAGTGCATCAGTGCGTATGAAACCGCACATCTATAAAAGTCTTCTTACCTGTAGCATTTTCCTTATTTATATTTAGACCATTAGCATTGCAATGATTTTTAAAGAGGAATTTTCTAGCTAGATAAGATGGAAACAACTCTTCCCGGCCGATTGTAATTTTTGCTTTAAAAACGTCTCTCCAAACCTACTGCTTCCAAAGTTCCCTACAAGAGGGGATCGAGGTGCATGGCACCTTCTCTCGTTCTCCCCTTCCCAACCCTAACTTAACACTTTCTTTTTCTTAACTTTTGTTTTCTATCTTTTACTTTATAGGGGTGAAAAAACTATGATGATCTATTGTGTTTTGACCAACTCGTATTATAATTTTAAAAAGATGCTATATATTGTTGTGAAAACAATGACAATGACATACATTTCGAAGCATCAAATAACTCCAAAGGCCGGAGGTCCTCCTTAGTGAGGTTTTTTCTCTCTAGAAGAGAGTGTGTCACCTAGGCTGGTTGGCTGGCTTGGAGAGGTGAAGATGGAAGAGGAGTTAACACGAAGGTGGGAAAGCCTAAGTCTCACTGAGAAGGAGAAGGAAGGGGTGGTTCTCTCACCTTCCTCCATGCCTTCATTGAGGCAGCTAAGGCCTTTTTGCTTGATGGCCATGATAGTGGCAGAAAAGAATGTTAACAAGGAAGCTTTCAAGAGCACCATGTCAAAGGTCTGGAAGTGTGAAAGCTGGATCCAGTTCTCTGAAGTAGGTCCCAACAAGTTCCTCATTGAGTTTAATGAGGAAAAGGATTTGACAAGGGTGGTGCAAGGAAGGCCTTGGTCTTATGACCGATGGCTCTTATGCCTTCAAACTTATGATGGTTTGATGTCCATTAATGAGGTAGCTTTCAACAAAGAAGAATTTTGGCTCCAAGCTTTTGACCTCCCCTTCAACTTCATGACTCAAGAGATAGGTACTCAGATTGGCAGCAGCGTGGGAAGAGTTATCAAGGTCCATGCAGATGAGAGGGACATCAGTTGGGGGAAATTCCTGAGAATCAGAGTTGAAGTAGACATCACCAAGCCCCTTCTAAGAGGCACCTTCCTCACAGTAGGTGGGGAGAAATTCTAGGTGTCCTTCAAGTACGAGAGACTACCCACAATATGCTTTAAATGTGGTATCCTTAAACACAAGCAGGCTAGCTATGTGAGTTTTCCTAGTGGGGGTGGCAACCAGCAATATGGTTAAGAGCCTCGGCAGCCAAGGATACTGACCTGTTTTACAAAAAATATGGTGAGAAGGCCAAGCAGGCAGGTCAGGAGCTCAACCAACCATGGAGGGGAGAGGGGGAGGTTAGGGATGACCCCAAAAAGGGACCTGCAGAAACCAAGGAAGGATGTCAGACTATGTCTAATGATACTGCCATCCTACCCCCAAAAGCTGCAGCTGATGACCACTTGCAGGATGCGTGGGACAAGGAGAAGTCTACAATCTTTCCAGTTAAGGTTAGTGCAGAAAAGCAGGCTGAGAAAGGGGATGTCCCCTTTTCCCTTTTGGTTGAACCCTCTGACATGATAGGGATTGAGGCTAGCACACTAGAAAAGAAAGACTCAACAGCCAACCTCCACCCATGCAATCATGAAATTAGCAATAAAAAGACAGAAGGGCCTAAAGCCTTGACTGATCTTACCTCTCAGATCAATTCTATAGACCAGTTCCTCACTGAACAAGTTCAAGTCCTGCAACAAACTAAAAAGAGCACCACCTAGAAAAGAAGGGCCAGGAACCTGTGCTCTAACAGCTTCTCCTTGGGACTGGAAGGAGGCACCTCAGGCCATCCACATAGCAGCAAAAGAAACTCAAGTCCACCTCCTACTAGATACAAACGAGTAGCAAGTCCCTCTGCTGTTGTGTTAACAAGATCCAGAAACAAAAAGCTCAAAAAGGAGGCTGGTGATGACAAGAACTCACACATTGCATACATGGTGGAGGCTGTTGAACAGTCCCACCAATCCAAATGAGTGGCATAAGCTGGAATTGTCGGGGGCTTGGGAACCCCCAGACAGTTCATGACCTGACCAAATGGTACTTAAAAAGCTCCCCTCTTTTGTCTTCTTAATGGAGACTAAATGCAAAAGATTCAAAATAGAGAGAGTTAAAAGAAGGCTGAACTTTTATAACAGTTTTGTAGTTGACAGTAAGGGGCTTGGTGGAGGTATTGTATTCTTGTTGAAGGATGAACTAGATGCAACAGTTCATTCCTATACTCAAAATCATATTTCCCTCATGGTTAAGGGGGGATATGGTAGGAATGGACTGGTTCCTAACAGGTTTTTATGGTAGTCCCACCACTACCAAAAGGAAAGAGAGCTGGCAATTATTGGAAGCCATTAAACCAAAGGCTCCAATAGGGTGGTTGTGCCTAGGGGACTTTAATGAGGTGCTTAGCTTTGGTGAGAAGTGTGGGGGCCCCATGAAATCTCACATACAGATTGAGGCCTTCAGATCCTTAATTGAATCATGTGGATTATGTGACTTGGGTTACATTGGCAATAAATTCACATGGTCAAATGGGAGGCATGGGGGAGCTTTCATTAAAGAAAGGCTAGATAGAGACCTTTGTAATGCCATTTGGTCTGACCTTTTCCCTAACTCAAGGGTCCTCACCTTACCAGCATTAAGTTCTGATCATTGCCCCATTCAGATCATGATACACAGGAATTTCCAGGGCAATGACAGCACTGGCAAACCTTTCAGGTTTGAGGCTAGTTGGACTCTAAAACAAGAGTGCTACAAGGTTGTAGAGAAAGCTTGGAATTTACCTAGACTGGCTGGGAACATCCTAAGCAAAACAACTAAGGAACTTTCTAGGTGCAGACAGAAATTGCAGCAATGGAAGAGGGTGCCCTCTGGTAGGATTCTAAAGGAAATCAAGGATCAATTAGTCCTCTTATTTGAACTGCAGGAAGCCAATAAGGGCCAACTCAATGAAGATATCAAACAAGTGCAACGAAAATGTAATAGACTGTTGGAAGAGAACAACCTCAAGTGGAAACAAAGGGCAAAACAAAAGTGGCTGAGGGAAGGGGACAGAAACACTAAATTCTTCCACCAGTGTGCCACTCAAAGAAGGAAGACCAATACGATTAAAAAGATGGTAGATGAGAATGAACAGGAGCTGCAATCTCAAGAAGGAATCAGTGCTCTTTTCCAAGAATACTACCAAGACTTATTCTCCACCTCAGGCCCCACTAACATCTCTACACGCCTAGCTTCCCTGGAGCCTCGAGTCACCCCTTCTCAGAATGAAAGCCTTACCAGACTATTCACACACAAGGAAGTGGAGGATGCATTGTCACAAATGGAGGGTCTCAGCACACCAGGGCCAGATGGCTTCCCATCAGCCTTTTATCAACAACACTGGCCTATTCTGGGCCCCCAAGTCAGTGATGCAGCTCTGCAGGTTCTAAATTTTAATAAAAGTTTAGCTGAGATTAATAGCACCTTTATCACTTTGATCCCCAAAAAAAAGGCCCCCTTAAAAGTGACAGAATTTAGACCCATCCCCCTTTGTAATGTCCTTTGTAAGGTGATCTCAAAGTCCATAGCCAATAGATTAAAGAAAATCTTGCCCATGATAGTTTCCTGTACTCAATCAAATTTTGTTCCAAATAGACTTATATCAGACAATATAATAGTGGCATTTGAGGCCTTGCACACTATGAAATGCAAGATGGCAGGGAAGGAAGGGTACATGGCTCTCAAGCTTGACATGAGCAAGGCTTATGATAGGCTTGAATGGCCTTTCATCAGAGCAGTACTTTACAAGCTGGGCTTTTGCAGTAAGTGGGTGGAACTGGTTATGGAATGCATTGACTCTGTTTCTTATGAACTCTTGGTCAATGGCATCCCACAAGATCCCCTCAAACCTTCAAGAAGGATAAGGCAAGGTGATCCCATCTCACCCTACCTCTTCATTATGTGTGCTGAAGTTCTCAGCAATCTAATCTGTCAAGCTGAAGCAAAGGGACAAGTCCATGGGGTCCCAATTGCCAAAGGCCAGCTCAGAATTTCCAACTTATTTTTTGCTGATGACAGCTTGCTTTTTTGCAAGGCCAATGCTTTGGAATGGAGTAGGTTACATGGTTTGTTGAGACTGTATGAACAAGCCTCAGGACAAAGGCTCAACCTCGAGAAGACCTCTATCTTATTCAGTAAGAACACAGCTTGAGCCACTCGAAAATATATCCTCTCTATTGGTGGTTTAAGGTCTGCCATGACCTATGAAAAGTACCTAGGCTTACCTTTTGTGGTGGGAAAGAATAGAAACAAAACTTTCAAAAGTATCCTGGACAGCATTAGATTGAGATTAAGCAACCACAAAGTCAAGCTTCTATCTCAGGCAGGGAAGGAGATATATATCAAGGCTGTGATTCAAGCACTCCCCACCTATACCATGAGTGTGTTCAAGCTTCCTTGTTCTTTACTCAAGGAAGTTAACAGAGCAATACATAACTTCTGGTGGGGGCAGCAAGAGAACGAGCACATAATTCATTGGCTTTCTTGGAGTTGGATGGGAAAATCTAAACTAGAAGTGGGTTTGGGATTCAGGGATCTCGAGGCTTTTAACAAGGCAATGCTTGCCAAGCAATGCTTGAGCCTTTTTCAGTACCCTAACTCCCTTGCAGCCAAAGTAATGAAAGCCAAGTATTATGCTAGATCCACCTTCCAACAAGCAAAACTTGGGTCTAAACCCTCCTTCATTTGGAGAAGCCTCTCATCAGCAAGGCCTTTAATGGAGGCTGGCTCTTATTGGAGGATAGGTGATGGCCATGGCACCTCCATATGGAAGGATAAGTGGATTGCTCACCCTACTCCCAGCAAACCACTTAGTCCTGTTAGGGTCTTGGATAGTAATGCACATGTCTCAACCTTAATTGACCCTATCTCCAAGCAATGGCAAGCAAACCTAGTAAAAGAGATCTTTGATCCACCAGAAGCTTCCATCATTCTCAAGACTCCCATCAGCCTTCTCAACAGCAAGGATAAACTCATTTGGCTAGGAACAAGTGATGGCAAATTTTCTGTCAAAAGTGCCTATTATCTGGAAACTGAAAGGGTCATTACAGGAAAGGGACAGGCATCCTCCAGCAATTCAAATAAGGAGGTATGGCAACAACTCTAGCAGCTCAAAGTCTCCCTTGAGGACAAGGTTTTCCTATAGAGAGCTTGTCTTGAGTCTCTTCCAACCCAACTCAACCTTTATAAAAAGAAGATTGTGGAGAATGCCCTCTGTCCTATCTGCAAGGTGGAAGTAGAAGATACTGTACATGCTATATGGAGGTGTGAGGCTGCTAGAGATGTATGGAGTGCCTGCTCAAAAAGTCTACAAAAATTCCTCCCTCCTCAACTGTTAATGATTCAGCTCCTAGTTGCCTTACTAAGGACCATGAATTCTCATGTAGTCCAAGAATTTGCTATTGTTGCCAGGAAAATTTGGTAGAGAAGGGGAACTGTTTTCTTTTCAAAGGGGAGTTTGCTCACCCCTCTGTGCTGACCAGGGAGGCTCAAGACACGATAATGCTGCTTGCAGAAGAAGCCCCATCCAATGGCCTTAACTCCAGAAAACCCTGCAACTCAGCTGACTCCTAGCGGGCCCCTCCTCTGAATTGGTACAAGCTGAACTGGGTTGGGGCAGTAGACAATGCTCAAGGCAAGACTGGAGTAGGAGTGGTGGTAAGAGAAAATGCAGGCCTCGTGATTGCAACCATGAGAACCAGCAAAGATATGTTCCCTAATCCACTTCTTGTAGAGGCCTATGGAGCACTACAAGCAGTCAAATTTGGAATAGACCTTGGACTACACCATATTATTCTTGAAGGTAGTGATCAAGTAGGAGATACAAGTGCCAGTATGTTCATTGGTGAAGCTAAACAATTAATTAAAAGTTTTGCTAAGTGAGAGGTTTCTCATGTAAGGAGAAATGACAATCTTATGGCTCACTTATTAGCAAAAAATTCACTCTCCATTTCAAATGTAATAGTTACGATGGAGGACATTCCCCAGTGTATTTCCTCTTTTTCATATTGAAATGGTATAAGAGTTTTCCCCTCAAAAAAAAAAAAAAAAAAACGATGATGACAAACAAGTGAAAATAAACACAAGTCAATCACACAATACAAAATTAATGTGGTTCGCAGTGGCGGAATCAGGAACTTTTATGAAGGGGCCAACTTTTCTATAAAAAATTAATGCTACTCTCATTAATTTATATTGCGCTTTTTATTTATTTTTTTAAATATTTAAAAATGTTAAAAAATACATGTAAGAAAAAGGAAAAAAAAACTAATTAGAGTTAAGGTTGGCTCCCAGTAGAAGTTGGGAGTTGTGGGCGTAGACCCACTCATTTTCTATTGTGACATGTTTGTATAAAATAAAATAAAAACTAAAAAAATCAAAAAATATAATTATATATAAAATTATCAACTTTAAATGATTTTTGTGTATTTTCACTTTAGATTTCATATTAAGAAGTCTAATATTGTATAAAAAAAAACCCAACATATATATATATATATATAGCCTTAATATTAATAGATGAAATGCAAAATTTGTGATTTATATTTTCTATACACTATTTTTACTCAGTGCAGCTAAATCATATTCTAATAATTACCATAAACACAAATATAATATATCATTTGAAATATTTATATATATTTTTTATTTATGAATAAACGCATGCCCAAATTGAATATTCATTAATTAATATTATAAAATAAACATGAATTTTAAATTAAAGACAATTAGTTCAATTTGATTTTAAAAAAATATAATACTGGTAATCTCTCCTTTTTATTTATTGTGGCTCACGTTCCTCCCATAGGAGGAGGGACCACCAAAAAATTCCCCCCACCCAACTATGCGAGGGACTCTACCAAGCTCACTTTTTTTCTTCAAATTCCAAGCTTTCGAATGCATTGTATCGGCTTTTTCGGTATACCCGATCCATTATTATCGGTTTAGATTTTCTTGGTCTATAGGAACTTCCTCGATGTCAAATGCTATGGGCATGGTTACTAGATTATGCATATGTAAAAACGATACTTTTAATAAATATAAGATAAATTTAGATTTTGACTATTTTATTTACATAAGTATCTATATTGAAATAATTATTTTTTATTATATAATAATAAAATAATATGAGATAAATTTGATTTTGACTATTTACATTAAATCTCTACATTAAATTATTCATTTATTTATTATATAGTAATGAGTAATTAATAACTACAAATGTTTAATTAAACCCATCTATTCTATATAAATGTCTTAATTATAAATTAAATTTTTATATTTTCTAAAGAATTTGCTCTTTGTACAGTAGATATCATATTTAGTATTCTCTTTATAAATACTGTAGTTAAAAGCTATAAAATTTAGTATTAGTTAATCCATTAGAAGTAAATTTTCTATCTATGAGTTAAAAAATATACTTATTTTAGACCTAACTAATCCATTACCGATGCTCGTTGGAGACAGAACTTGTAAATTCAGAGATAGATGCATGTGAAGTACTTTCAATTTAGGGGGAGTTTTCCATTTGGTGGTGTATTGAGTGTAGCCGTCTTTTTCAAAAAAGAACCCAAAGCTGAAGTGATTGTTTTTCATTAGAAAAGATGAAAGATATTATGTCAACAATCAATCAGAATGATTATTAGATATTATGGACACGTGATATTCTCATTCTATTAAAAACATGTCGTATTATTTAAAATTAATATTTACATAAATAATTTTAATTACATGGCATCAAAAATCTTTTGATAGAGTGAGACTACTAAATCATTCGTATTCCGATAATAACTAATGATATTCCAAATCAACCACAACAGATAACAACAGAATACCTTGTGGTACGTTTGCCTTGGACAATTTTTTATTCTTTTATAATTAAGTTAAAAACAAAAAAGGAAGATAACAGAGTAGAGGGTGGGCCGGGGGATATTAATCCAACAAAAATCAAATTACGAAGAATGTAATGCAAACAATGAGAACAAGGACATTAAATAAATGAGCAATGGGTCAGGAATAAATCTGGGCTTGGGCCTTGTTCTTCAACTAAGCCACGAAAATGATCATCTTGGTTGTTGAACTAAATTTAATTTATTTAAAATTAATTATTGATAGAATTTATTAATTTTTTTAATTTTTTATAAAAAAATTTAAACTTATCATTTTTTTAATTTTTTATAAAAGAAGTTAAACTTATCTTAACCTATTTCATACATTTTAACTTAAAAAATTAAATCCATATTAGTTAATTTCGTCTCAATAAGATCTAAAAAATATTATTATTTACAATTCGTCTCAATTCAACCTATCTCAATATTCAAACGACAACAATATTGTAATCCAATTCGTGAATTCGTCCAATACATGAGCTGTTGTTAGCGTACATCATCTAAAAAACGAGGCCCTACAGTAAAATGTTTTGCATGGTTGTGAGATGAAATCCCCACATCTATTTTCCGTTAGATCCTCGATCTGATGATGAAAAGTACTCTCGATCTGATGATGAAAAATACTGAAGTGTGCCTTCACCGTACAGCACTCTATCTGCAATGGTACTAGAATTTAGACCCAGCTAGCTAGCTAGCTTTCTTTAATGTAAATATAAGTGGAATATTGAGTTCCTAATTCCCCCTTTATTCACGAATCTCCGATACCTTAAATAATATTATTGTATTGAGAACTGATCTTTTTCTTCCAATGAGCTACCTAAATCATTTTCAACCATATTACGATAACCCATTGTTTTTACATAACCATCTTTTCATGCACCAGTATAGATAAAGACTTTCTCCTCTACTCCTTCACCATCTTTTCATATTATTTATACAAACATTAAATTCCCTGCTTTTGCATGCACAAAACATCCAAGCAAGTACTTGTTATTATTGAGGTTTTGGGTATTTCTTGTTTTTTTGATCTTCTTTTAATTTTGCTGTTGGTGTTTACTAGATCATGATTATAATGTTCTTTTTCTTCTTCTTTGCTAGGAATACCGGCAAGCTGTGATTGTTTTGATTTTTTTCTGACCACAGATATAAAGAAAGAGCTTTCTTTCCTCTTTGTTTTTTCTAATTTCCAGATGCAAGGGAATGGTATTGTTGGGACAGCAGCAGGGACGCATCCTGCATGCGCTGCATGCAAGCATCAAAGGAAGAAGTGCACAGAGGTGTGCATATTGGCACCTTATTTTCCAGCAGAGAAAACAAGGGAATTTCAAGCCGTCCACAAGGTATTCGGTGTTAGCAATGTTACAAAGATAGTAAAAAACCTGAAGGAGGAGGATCGTAAAACAGCGGTGGATTCTTTGGTGTGGGAAGCTTCTTGGAGGCAGAAAGATCCTGTTTTGGGTCCATATGGAGAGTACAGAAAGGTTTATGATGAGCTAAAGATGTTCAAAAGCCAAAACCAAGAACAAGTGATGCAACTTACAGGGCAATGGGCTGCTGTAGGCTACAAAGTGGGGCCGGGTTTGATTGGTTGGAATGGGACTAATAATGGGATAAACAACAAGGGATCGTTGAATATTGGTAACACGTTGAATTGCATTCATGATAATCATGGGAATGGCATTAATGTTGATTCTAATCCGTATGCTTATCCTATAAATTATGAAGACAAACTAGTCAAGCAAGAAAAACATGCCGGTTCTGGTGGTGTTCCAACTTTGCAGCAGAACTCGATCAGTGGATTTAACCAGCAATACTATGTTCCAGGTAATTAAATATTGCAGGTTCTTCAATGTATATACATATATGTATATATATGAGAATGATAGCTACAATCATGAGTGTATAAGTACCGCGTGTGCAGTTATTTTAAAAAAAGTGAATAAATATGAGATTCACAAGAAAAAAATTAATTTTTTAATAACAGACCCCACACTTTTTCAAAGTGACCGCACGATACTTACACACTCTACGACTGTATGTAACATTAAGCTATATATATATATATATATGCACTCTCCTATAGTACTCCTATTACTTGGATAGTACTTGTACTTTCTAGTGAGGCTTCATGATCATTTTGTTACTTAACTAAACATAATTGGGAGGAGTTACAGAAAATGTTTGTAAATGTGTTTTATTAAAAAATATATTTACAAAAATACTTGTGTGTGTGTGTGTGTCTAAGTATATATGCATGTGAAGCCAAAGATTAATTAGAGATATATGTATGCAGAACGGAGACTAGTTCTATAGACTAGCTAGGCTTCACATAACCTGATGACTGAAAAAACATAATGGGTTTAGACTGTTCCTCCGAAAGAATTATATATCGACTGCAAGATGTAAGCTTTTTATAATGTTCAACTACGAGATCGGTAGAATAAATATCTAAATATTGAGGTTTGACTTCAAGGTCATGAGTACGTCGTCTAAGAAGGAAAATTGAGAATGGCGTCAAAATTTCCTTGTGGTTGGATATATGTATGAACCGCTGTTCAGATCAAAATATAGAAGAAGACGTGGCTTTCTTGATTGGGAACTGAACCAGTTTTGGAGAATGTTGGATTAGTTATATATGTATCATTTGCGGAGGAAGAGATCGATCCTTGAATGTCTCTACTACTTATCTGACGTACATGATGGAGGTAGTAACATCGCATGCATATGTGTGAGCCAATTCCTCCATCCAGAATGTGAAAGACAATGCCATTCACATTCTTATGACACAAAACTGTCATGATGAGAGTATTACACGACAAGTACTACTTTAAGCTAATTTATTCGAACAGGGTTCTTTTCTGTTCATCATGTCACTCATGACCATGCATTTTTCTTCTTGGCTCGATCGAATAAGGGTAATTATCTTAATTAATGATGCATTAACATTGTCTCTAATTCAATGCTGGCGCCGGAGAAAAGAAAACTGGCGTACATTTAACAAAGTGGATGAGGCCGCTGCAGTGATCATCATGACCGGATTTTATTTATTGGTTAATGTTCGATGCAATTAATGGGTTGTGGATTACATATATTTGTTTGGAAACCCCTAATCCATTTGTCTCTGTCGTATATATTGCAGGTCAATTTGATTAGCAAAATCAAATATCAACGGCAAGACGATCGATGTGTAAAGCTGCCACATTAATGTTGGGAAGCAGATCCTGAAACCATTTTTTTTTTTTTTTTGGGTTCCAACCAAAGGCAATCATATTCATTTTTATTAATATTGCTTCCTTATTTAGGACGCAGGCATTAATTAGAATGAGATTTTTCGTATTTCTCTAGAAGTATTGTTAGCCATTGTATTTCTTTCTAGTTATGAGAAAGAATCAAAGAACGTACATTAACATGTAGAAAATCAGTGGCATATAAATATATATATATATATATATATATATATAATATGATATGATATGCATATTTGATGATTTTTTTCTTTTTAAATTCAGTTAATGCTCAAAACTCATGAACTTCAACTCCAATTTAGTGGACATCATAGCATTTATTGAATTTTTAATATTGCCAAGTAATTTGCTAGGACAACTATTAATGTTGTGGGATATATCCAAACACCTAAGTCTAATATCTTTCTCCCATTCTAAGTCAGGCCCCATTTGGTTTCACAGATAGTATTAACTCATCACATCTCAATATCCAAACACTTTTCAAGTACAAACACTTTTCAATTTTAAATTTTGAACTTTTTAATTTTTTCATCTATTCATTACAGTTTCTCCTAACTTCCAAACAAAATTAAAAAAACAATTCAACTTTTCCAAATTTCAAAACAAAAATAATAATAAAAATTTATATTATAATAATATTTTAACCTTATAAAATAATTTTATTCAACTTTTTCTTTCTCATTTTCTAAAACCTTATAAAATATCTTAATTTAAATAATTTTACTACTATTAATAGATTTTTTTATCCCATATGTATAACCAAATGTGGCCTTAGAATTTGGTCAAGAACTCTAAGTCCTAAAGTTCGAGGACCTAAATTGTGATGCCTGCAGACCTCGCTTGGCATTTGACGAAGTTTCAAGTGTTGGGACACGCAACAAAAGGTCATATACTCCCGTTCATGACAGTTAAAGATGCAATGCACCTACCATATATGGAACAGTATGCAATATTTGCAAGGGATAATTCTTTTCCTTTGAGCAATACACGTGCCAAAAATACTATATCCCAAAACATAGACATAATTCATATTTCCATAATAAACACATCTCCAAAATATTATAACACTTGTCCAACAAGTCTGTATCAAGAAAGGTATTGGAGACAGCGCTCCATAAATACAGACTTCAAATATAAACTACTTAACCAGATCACTGAGCTGCTTATGTAGCTCGGCTATAATATCCAAATCGATGTCTCAAAAACCAGAATATCAACTCTCTCATCCTCCCAGGGCTCCTCCTTGGCTTATTCAACGTCCTCCTAGCAATTGTTCATGCTTCTTCTACTTCATGACATATCGTCTGCCATTCTGTGGGAAACAGTGGCTAGGATTACCATAGTGAGATTATGAAATTTCAGCAAGTAAGGCTCCTAAGCTACTAACAGTATTGATAGGCATGCATGATAGTAAATGACATGTATGCTTCATGACATGAGCGTGAACATGCATGATATGACTTGTGAAATAACGTGACTTGAACTTGAACTGAAAATAACATGACTTGATATAAACTTGACATGAACGTTAACATATGCATATTGAATGAAAAACCCTGACAATCAGAATCATTCCACCAGTTGTTTTGTCAAGAATATTTGAACAATCAGAATGATTTCGCTCAATATATTTTATCAAAGATACTCAAACAATCATAATGATTACACCATGAATATTTTAATAGAGGTACTCTAAAAATCAGAATAATTACGCTAGGAGTACATTGTAATAGTTTTAATGGAAATAATCTGACAATCATAATAATTACACAATGAATATTTTAATAGAGATACTCTAACAATCAGAATGATTACGCTAAGCACACCTTGTAATAGTTTGAATGGAAATACTTTAAAAATCAGAATGATTACACTATGAGTATTTTAATAGAGGTAATCTAACAATCAAAATGATTGCGTTAGGAGTATTTTGTACAAGTTATCAATGGAGATACTCGGACAATCAGAGTGATTATGCCACAAGTATCCTATGCATGACTGATTGAGAATATATTTCATGATGGATTCGTATGACTCATGACATGTATCTATGGCATAGGTAAACATATAATAGACATGATGGCATGGCATGTAGTAGATAAACATGTAACATACATAGTGATGTGGAATTCATGGCATACAACAGATAAATATGATGACGTGACATTCGTGACATGTAGCAGATAAACACATCATAGACATAGTGATGTGGTGTTCGTTGCATGTAACAGATAAACATCATGACGTGGCACGTAGCAGATAAACCTCATGACATGGCATTTGTGGCATGTACCAGATAAGCATGTACTATAATAAATGACATGGCATAGCATATTAGAAACAATTGTAATGAGAAATCATGAACATGAATATAAATGATACAATCTTACGATCACACATATGTAAAAACACTGAGTGAGTTAAAAACTAACTTATTGTGATTAGCATAATGTAAAGTGTAGAGTGAAAAAGTGTGAATTGAAATGAGATATCTTCTAAGGTTAGATTATCTCACTAAATAATTAAAAATATAAAATATTACTGACTTATAGCCAAAATTCCAAAGTTACTCATCTACTTGTGGGGAAATTATAATTTTGCCCCTAATAGGGATTTTGCTTACTAATTCCAAATCTTACCAAAATTTACATTTCTCATGTCAATTTTGTTATAAATCTAAATATCAAATTAGAAAAATTTAAAATAAAACACAACTATAAGAACTACTCATTGGTCGATTCATAAATTGGCCAAAAACTTTATTTTTGTTGCAATTTGACTAATCATCAAACTTTCATGCTTAAACTGATTTTGAAACATTCAAAAATCACATACTAGGTTCTAAAATCATGCTAAGACAGCAACATACTCATTCCATAAAAAATCTTAAACTCATTATATCAACAAAAATGCCAAATTGTTAAGTTTAGGTAAAAAATGACCAACTCTTGATGTTTTTGGTATGATGCTTTTCAAATCAGCTCTAAGGACTCCAAAAGTCCATAATCACACTCTTAACATATTCATCCTTCAAACCTAAGTGAAGCATGCTTGATTAAACAATAAATATCATAAAAATATAACCTATATAATCAGCTTGTACTAAAACACCAAAACTGTGTATAACATGCTTTAGACTTGAAACCAAATCATTATATCCTTGATTTTCAAAAAATAAATCTCCAAAAAATATAACTATATACCTCATATTCCATTTTTAACTTGATCTCGGTATTAAATCTAGCATCACTTGCAAAAGTTTAATAAAAACACAATACCAACCCGAGAGCCTCTAGTTTGAGTCCTAAACAAACCTTCACATATATAACAACATTTCATTAAAAACTAAACCAATATTCTCCAAACATAAACTCTTAACATATAAATCAAAACCTCAAGAACCACATATATGAAGATCAAAGCCATTAGATCAAGTTTCTATAACCAAAAATACGACTTTACCAAAACAGAAACTATTTTTAATTTTGACTTCTAGTTTCTAACATTTCAAAATTATGCAAAACTCTTTTCTAAAAATATAAGCATACTATAAATCCAAAACTAACTTGCATATAAACATGTTAACACTTCACCATAGGAAGATCTATCCAAATTTTTCCAAAAAATTCACAAAACTTTCAGAGTTTCACACAAATATTAAAACTCATATCTCCACTATGACCTTTGCATCATCAAACCAAACTTTCATAAATCAAAACTCCATGAAAAATCTCCGAACATAAACCCATATAAACTATACTCAAAGATGAACAAAATACATGAGTTTGAGTCATGAAAATTGACGCACAAATAGCTAAAAAAGCTAGTGCAAAAAATGCCAAAAAAACTATATCAAGCTCTCTCTTAGTTTCTCTCTAGAAAGTGATGAATAAAATATTAAGTGTGAAATAAGAAATGAGGGAGGCGTGTGGTATATGAGAGGGATGATATGAGAGATGGCTGAGTGACCCTTGTATGGGAGGTTTGCAACCAAAAGGAAGGGAAAATTAGGCTGCACATTTTCTGTCTCCTGCTACAAACTTGGCCAAGTGGATGGGTAGAGATGTGTAGTCTTTTTTATTCCCATCAAGTGACTATTGGAGGCTAGCAATGAGTGGTATGTCAAGCATAGACTTGGTCGTGGGAGAGGGAAGAAACTTCCTCAAGAAGCATGCCTTGGTGATGGTTTTTGGTGGGCAAAAAATAGGCCTAACTGATGGGCTTCAATTTGAGATATGTATGTGGTTTTATTTAGTGTTTCAGTTGGATAAAATTGAAATCAAAATTTTTTTGGCCTAATGTGATTACCAAGTAAGTCATTGACTCACTTATAGAATTATGAGTTAGCAAAATTGATTATAATCATTATTCCTATAGTGGATTAAATGGTGGTAGTGTTAGTTATTACTTTCATTTTCTCTTGAAAAGATAAAATTATGGAAATATTTATTTATCATATTTTTATTATCATCCAATCATTATATATCTTTGATGTAACATCAAATGTTTGGTCCAAAAATGAAATATAACAACTAGTTTTCAATGATTTAATACCATATCATAAAATGGTATGAAGATAATTATAAAATGGATTATGAGTAACATTATTCTAAAATTATCCCCAAAAATTCTATAAAAAAACATTAAAAAAAAGATAAAATAACCCCACAAACGAGAAAGTTAATATCTTTTAAAATATACACGCATCAAGAAAAATTAATTTATAAATAATAAGAAAGTATTTTCTATAGAAAAAATTGGAACCCTAGTCAATCCTAAAATTAAAGTTAGGTCCCAAACAATTTGAGTTAGTTTGGATATAGAAACAGTTTCATCTCATCTTATTGTTATAATTTTTTTAAATTTTTATGTAAAATATAATAAATAATTCAAATTTTTCAATTTTAAAATAATAATAATATTTAAAAAATAATATTTTAATGATATTTTATTCCACTTTCATTTAAAACCATTTCGTCTCATCTCACTATTCAAACTTCACATATTATCTAAGTTGGTTTAGATGGTGAAGCATTATCAGAATACCTCACTACTATTTATTATTTTATCATTACTTTTTACATACTTTTTTATTATTTTATACTATTATTTATTATTATTTAATATTTTTTTATTTAATATTAGATGATGAGTTGAGTTGAGTTGAGATGAGTTGAAAGTTAAAAATTGAATAAAATATTATTAAAATATTATTTTTTAATATTATTATTATTTCAAAATTTGAAAAAAATTAAATTATTTATTATATTTTATATTAAAAGTTAAGAAATTTGTTACAATTAAATAAGATCAGTTGGATTGAGTTGAACTCAACCCGATAACCAAACGCGGTTTTAAAACATTGACCTGAGGTCAAAGGCCTAATCGAAGTTAAGCGTAGACTAGACTGAGCATGTATGTAGGCTGCAGTGCCTGAATAAAAAAGACTCCAAATTTTCTCAAACGTCCAAACATGGAGCACGGTCATGATCGTCGTTTCCTCACCCTCAGTTGCTGTATTAGCTTTATCCCATTCCTCTTAACCTCCTACGCTTATCCCTTCTCCCACCCACCCCTCCTCGGAATCCACCCACTCGGTACCTCTCTCTCTCTCTCTCTCTCTGTGTAACTGAATTCTTGCTTTATCAAGTTTTAAACCTTTGAATAGTTGTATTTGGGGCCTGTTGATTGGAATCTATAGATACTCTAGCATACCCCGTATGCCCAATCTATTTGTTCTCGATTTCCATTAGATCCTTTGAATTTGAAATTGTTTCCGTGGTGGATGCAGATGAGAAATACTTTCAGCCTGAGGTGATCAAGTGCAAGGACGGGTCAAAATCCTTCACCAGAGACCGTGTCAATGACGATTTCTGTGACTGCCTTGACGGGACTGACGAGCCCGGTATTCATTCTCATTTAAGTTGGACTTAATTTTGCTCTTACCGTAGGAGAATCTCAATGCGTCGATGTGAATAATGCTGCTGTCTAAGTGTATATAGCTGACTCAGAATTTGCGGTTTCAATTATTTTAGTTTTTTTTTTTCAGCGCAAAAAATATTGATATTGTGTAGTGCAAAAACATCCTTTTCCACTGTCATAGATTATTGCTAAAGCAAATTTCTAAGACATCAAATTTACTATTTTTTCCCTTTTATGATAGCAAAAATCAGGGTAATCAGGTATTGGGTCTTATGCCTTTTCTAAACGTTAGGACGAAATGGTTGTATTGCGGACTAAAGTCATGTCCATGAACTAATGGAGTTTTGGAATCAATGAGTTTGTCATTTTTCTCGTGTTGGACTAACGAATGCTCCTGGTTTGTTTAACTCCATACAAATAAGAGAGAGAAGATTTGATTATGCCTGATAAAATGTTGAGTGGAATCTCATTTTTACATTTTTTTTACAAGTCCTGTTGATGAACTAATGGAGATTTTGAAAAGATTGAAATTATCATTTTTCTCATGTTGGACTTGGTAATTCTTTGGATAAATCAGCAGTGATCTTGGAAACGGATTTTGAAGTGAGAATCTACAAAAGGAACACTCCTCTCTCTCTCTCTCCCTCTCTCTCCCTCCCTTCACACCCCCCCCCCCCCCTTCGCGCGGGGGGTGCAGTTTTCAGGGTTGGTTGGTATTCTATCTTCTGTTTCTTTCTGATGTCAGGCAGACGGTATGACAGTTTGCCTCAGAATGATTCTGTTTTCATGAATCCAGATTCTGATATAAACCTGCAAGGGTAAACTGCAACTACTTTTTGTCATACATGATCAATTCAGTTCTCTATAAATCTCATTTGTTTTCAATTTTTCCAATCACTCCTCATTTGATATCCAGTTTTTCTTGTCAGTGAATCCTACCCACTTACTATTATCATTAACTATAATTAGTCACATGAGATGGAATTGTTTCTTTAAACTCATTGACCCAACATCTCTCTCTAATCACATCCCTGTTATATCAAATTATTCTTTGGTAATTACTTTTCTTTAATGATTTTTACGGAAGGTAGATGAAAATAGGTAATTGGATGTCATAACGGGTGTGATTAGAAAAATGGGAAACCCTAGGAGTGTCAATGGAATTAGATCAAACCTAAGGGGATGCAAATGTATTTTGGTAAGACATAAGTATCGTGCATCGTGTTGAGAACCGAGGATCTTCTATTTATCACACTATTCAATAATGTTTATATTTTGGCAGGTCATTTATGTTCTATATTGCATTTACAGGAACATCAGCCTGTCCAGCGGGGAAATTTTACTGTAGGAATGTTGGAAGTATTCCTCGGTTTATATTTTCTTCTCATGTTAATGATCGATTTTGTGGTGAGTGGTTCACTAAAATTATTTCTCTTCTCATGCATCTTCGAACTGGTCAGGGCTTAAGTTGTTTCTTATTTTTTAGGCTTAACTTAAGTTGAAACAACATAGTTTCTGGAATTATGCCTCTTGCTTTGAAATGTGATTGACTAATGATATTCTAATCCAACACAGCTTTTGTGATCTTTCATAGTGGTGGAGCCCTTTGCTGTGGATCTAAATGACCCTTTGATATGTAGCTTCCACAACTAGAATGGCATGTCTCCTTGAATCAAACCACATTCTTTATGGTCCCATAAAGAATGAATTTGGAGCTGGAAACTGAATTACTGGCAGGACTATTATGTTTATGAAATTGTACTTTCCTGGCTATGTTGTTTTCATATTAGACTTTAGATCTCTCATCCTTGTAAGACTCACATTTGCTGGCACTTTATCTGAGTTATCTATACTAATCAAGCCCCATATCATATAAATGATGATTTCAATTTGGGATTATTGTAAGGACAGTTTCTATTCCTTCTAATCTGAGTTCTGATTCATTATAATCCATGTAGATTGCTGTGATGGAAGTGATGAATATGATGGTAGTATCAATTGTCCAAACACATGCGTCATGGGTGGGAATATTGACTACAAGACTGGCAGTTATGTCCCAACAATTCGTGACATGAGCTCTATCAATGAAAAAGAAACCAAAAGTGGAGTTAATTTGGAGGACTTGATTCAAAAGCTTAAAGGTTTTTTGTTTTCTTTTTTTTCTTGAAATTATTTTGCCACTGTTGAACATGATTTGTTGGTTGATACAAGTGGGGGTCTTGTGTTTCCAGGTCTGAAGGTAATTATAATCCTACAGGCGGTTCTCATTGGTTGTGTTGTGGTTTTCCGGATTTTCCACCGCCGTGCCAAATCCAAAAGAAGACGCTTGCGTTGAGAAATCCACCAGCCACATGCAGCTGACTCTTACCTTTTGGTGAGGAAATATTTTCCCGTTTTGCATTTGACATGAATTCCGATTATCTTCTCCTGCTGTTTTGGGAATACATTCATATCCTAAAAGGTAGATTGGCTGATTTCATATCATAATGCTTTCTTTCACATATGTTTATGGCTTTCAGTGCATAGATTGCTTTTTGGTGGGGGCGCTTTCTTCCAGATTCGACTGTTCTTATTCCAAACCTGATAAGCTGCAGACATGATTCCAATGTCTGTTGCATTCGTACAAGAACTTGCTGGTGGGAAACTAACCATACAATGGATGGATATCTGTGTCTGTTCCAGTGCATATTGGACGGCATGAAAATTCAACTTTTAACACAATGGTAACATACGGAGTTTTGAGTTCAATATCATCCAGAGCTTACATGAATTTATAGGAACAAAAAGAACTGCATTGCTTCGATGATATTAAGATAGGAATGATAGTACAGAGGGACTTGGGTTTGAATGATAGGAATGAATGGTAAATTTTGATTCGTAAACCAAATTTGTAGGTCCTTACCTTCCTCTGTTACTGGTAAATTATGATATTAACCAAGTGGTAGGTCCTTAACATGCCATGCACAACGATTTTCCTCTGCTACAAGTGAGAATTTACTGAGTTTTGTCTAAAAGAAGGGGCCCGTAACTTTGAGAACCAGCTAATTTATTGCTGTAAAAGGCAACCAAGATTTAAAAATCAAAGTCTTCAGTATATTATTGTTGGAAGAAATGGGTAGTTTTATTTGAGTTCAAATATCAACTCCAGCTATTGCTATAATGTTAGGCATATATGATGCATGAGAATAAGATGTACACTACCGTAATTCTCTATATACTACTGCAGTTCTTCGTATTTGTTCCGAGAAAATTCATATTCTGAAGATTCGTCCACATAATAGTGTACAAAGTCGAGTTAGCTAGGGATGTCATCTACCAATGAGCAAGCCAGATACGCAATAGGATGAGGTCCATACATATATGTGTGTGTGTGTGTGTGTGTGTGAGCGACAAAAGTTTTCTTATCGAGATCATGTATGATAAGCTTTCCATTGTCGAAGTGACACAAAAACATTCGCATATCATGAAAGATCGAATTGATCCTCAATCAACAGAAAGACGGCTATCTTGGATAGCTACAATGACAGAGAGTGAGAATGAATTACCTTCCAAGATGATACGAGAAAGACAGCATATAGACAAAATGAAATGTCTTAATAAAATTGAATAATTAAATATAATTTTTCTCATCAACTAAACTTTTGAAATAAGTTTTGGGTCTTCAAAGAGCACTAGCATTGCTGTGTGAAGTTCCCAATATGCCTAATATCAAAATTTGGAGTTAGAGCACTAGACTTTTGAAATATGCCTGCAATGGATTAGGCATATTGGAGTTACGGTATTGGCAATGGCTAGAAGTCCAAAATTTGGATAGAAGTTGAGTTTTTGGCTAAAATCAAAGTCATTGAAGAAACTAGTGCACATTGGACTATTTATCCCAAAGTTAAAATAATAATATAATATTATGTAGTTTAATAATAATATTTTTTCAATATTTTTAGAGTAAAATAATGTTTTGGAGATGAATAGTGGCTGACAAAATTTGAAATTATTTTTGAAATTACTACAGCTCAAAACTCAAGCAATAGAGTTTTGACTGCTCCAATGCAGACCATTTTTGCTATTCTTAGTCAAAATCTGACTAGGCATTGATATTTGGCTAGACCAATGACAGTAAGAGCATTGGCATTGGCTTAGCCAAATGCCAGTGAAAGTCATAATGTAGCTCAAATTCGGCCTACATTGGATTAGTCAAACTAAAGTCATCCATAATATTAACTACAATAAATCTATTCCACAAGTCATATATGACTTTTTTTTTAAGGGAAACTCTTAAACCTTTTCATTTTAAAAGAGAGGAAATACATTGGGGAGTGTCCTCCATAGTTACAATCACATCTGTAATGGAGAGTGAATTTTTTGCTAGTAAGTGAGCCATAAGATTGCCATTTCTTCTTACATGAGAAACCTCCCACTTAGCAAAATTTTTGATTAATTGCTTAGTTTCACAAATGAGCATGCTGGCACTTGTACATCCTTCTTGATTACTAGTAAGGGCCTTAGTGACTTGTTGTAAGTCACCTTCAAGAATAATCTAGTGTAATCCAAGGTCGATGCCAAACTTGATTGCTTGTAGTGCTCCGTAGGCCTTTGCAAGTAGTGGATTAGGGAACATTTCTTTGTTTGTTCTCATGGATGCAATAACGTGACCTGCATTGTCCCTTACCACCACTCCTACTCCAATCCTGCCTTGAATATTGTTTATTGCCCCATCCCAGTTCAGCTTGTAACATTTTAAAGGGGGAGCCAGGAAGCTGCTGAGTTGCAGGGTTTGCTGAAGCTAAGGCCACTAGTTGGAGCTTCTTCTGCAAGTAGCTCTAGCATGTCTCGAGCCTCCCTAATTAGCACAGGGGGGTGAGCAAACTCCCCTTTAAATATATGACTTGAACGGTAATAAAGTCATATATATGTTTTATTATTTCCAGCGCGCAAACCTTGTCCCACACGTTCTCCTTCTCCTTCCAGCGACTGGTACACTTCAACAAGTATTTGTGCCATTACTTCTGTTTTTCCAAGTACATTTCAGCATCCATTGAAGTTTGATTGATGGAAAATTGCACTAATGCAATGCCTGGTGCTACATAGCAACAATGAATGTATTTATAGATTGTTGGATTGTGAAAATGGTGGCAGTAGTAGTACAATTTGTTGCTCAACTAGAAATGCTAATTTTATAGATTGTGAAAATAAAAATAAAAATTATTGTGGGAAATTGTTGGGGAGAATTGAAGAATATGAAAATAAAAATAAAAAAGTATTTAAATAAATAAAAAATTGTATTAAAAATAGATTAAACAAAATAATATTTTATTATTATAGAGAATATAATGGCTAATCCAATGTAGAATTCAAGTTTTGAGTTAGTCAAAAGCAAAAAAGTCATATATTAGCCAAATTTTTACTTTGAAATAGCTAATCCAATGCTAATGCTCTAAGAACTTTGAGCAACGACAACTAGTTCTTGGGAATCATATTTGGTTGGTACTGTTGTAAGGCCACACTGTCTAACGACATTTATGAAATTTTAGATAAGTTTAATCAACAAATTTTATATAATACTGTTAAATGATCATTGAAAATAGAAGTAAAAACAATAATTTAATTAGAAGAAACTAGATAACCGTTATGTTATTAAATATAAACCATCAGAAAAGTACATGTTATAAATTATGAAATTTAACACAACATATTTTATTTGGTTACAAACGAACATATAATCGGTAGAACTGCAAAATATAACAAAAATAAATTAGATAAAATAGTAAAAAAATGTGAAATTAATAATATTTTATTATATTGACTTTAGATTGATAATGCAGCATGGGATATGTCTAAAAATGATTTTTTGCGATAAAATTTGTTGTCGCTGCAAAAGAATTGGCCGCAAAAGGTTAATTTTGTTATAGTGAATTAGGTTTTGAATGGAATAGACAAAAGAAAAAAAATGCATAATATTAGATAAAATATGACTAATGGAATAGCCAATCAAATGTTATTATGCTAATGCTCTTAGAGATACTCATTTTAATTCTTTATGCAACTTAAGAGATATGTTTAAAGCAATTTTGATTGTACTGAAATATTTTCGGAGGCGGATTCAGTTATTCTCAACAAGGTGATGCCAATGTAGCTTTCACTTAATTATAATGTCATTTGAGCTTTGTTTATCTTGCTTTAAATGAAAAAAATAATGGGAGTAGCCCATTCTCTGTGCCAAGCATTGCAATTACAAACTCAAGACATTTCAAATTGGATGCATTTGGTCAAAGCTACCTACACAAACACTCAATTTAGAAGTTGAGAAAAGCGATTGGGAGACTTTTCATAGAAATGAGAAATCATTTTGTGAAAGACATGATATTGAAGTATTTTTATACTAGTCATGCTGTATACAGGTCAAGTTGAGGAAGATCTCACACTTATGAGATCTTTTTACATTTGACTCTTGGTCACAGAAGCTGAACAACAGGTTTATTGAGAAAGCAATGAAACTTCTTATTCTTAGATAATTTTGGATCTTAAAAATCCATAACCATACATAAACATCGATAACATTAAACATTGATAATTTTAAGATTCGTTTGAATTCAGAGATGAGATGAGATGATTTTAGATTACAATTGAATAAAATATTGTTAGAATCTTATTTTTTAATATTATTATTGTTTTGAGATTTGAAAAAGTTGAATTGTGTATTATATTTTGTGTGAAATTTTAGAAAAATTGTAATGATAAGATGAGATGAGATGAAATGCTTTACGAATCCAAATGGTCTGAAATGTTTCATTTTAGTTTCTTTTGACACGTTGAACTTGATGTGCTTTATTATCTTGATATGAAAAAACTATCTCCAGCATCAATGTTATCTCAACAACTAGCCAAGACAGGAAAATCAAGAGTCTATTATTTGGTTGATAGATTGATTGCTCTTTTGCCATCTTTTGGTTTCAATAACTACTATAGAAAATGAATTTTTGGGTCCAATAATGGACTTCTAGAAAATTATTTATTAATTCATATTAAGAAAAAAACCGTTAAAAGTTTTAGCACTGGATGTTAATATATAGATTATTATTATTCTTTAAAACATTTTCAGGTCGGAGTATGATGGCAAAAATTGTCAATTTTTGTTTTTTTTGTTCTTTTCGATTACATTAACTAGAGAATCGACCCCATCCAAAAAATCTTCGAAGGGAATCACAAGCCCCAAACACAATGTCTATTATTGAAGAACTCAATTTCCACACCAAATCACATGCTTGGGTCTAATGAAAAGACTTAACCTCTTCACACAAAGGCAATGCACTACTATACAAACTGCTTATTGAATAAGGACTTTTGAATACACACAAAGGCAAACAACAAATATGTTATGCCAAAGTAAGAATACCTCAAAGTCTGCATGAGCATATCCCAAAGGTGGTAAAATTGCCTCCTCTATCTACTAGATGAAATTGTAGACTTGCTTTCATTCTATGCCAATGCCAAAATTAGAATCCTACTTAATTTCAATAGCATGATCTAAAGTACCACCTGCACTCTACTGTGAAACTCTCCTAACAACTCCACCTTCTTGCTACAACCCTGCTCTCATTTCCTATGAAAACAAGAACTGCAAAGTTGTAGAAAGAATAAAGGTTCTTCCAATAGCAAGTTGTGTTGACCGCTTCACCCAAATCAGTAGACAAGCTTGGCAGACCCAAAAGCATACTACGGGCTCTTCTCAAAAGTCCGATTCATCCATTCAATTACCACATTTTTGTGGAGTGGACCCAACTATACGGTTTTAAAAGAAAACACTCTACTTTCTTGTCTGTAGATCAGTAGCCTTCTCAAGTGCTTGAACACATCAAACACATCACAAAACAAAGAGTTTAAAAATAAATAAACCCAAGCTTTTTTTCAAATCAACTAGGAAGGTAATGAAGTATTTATACCCCACACCCCTCTACCCCGCCCTGAAGAGTTTAAAAATAAATAAACCCAAGCTTTTTTTCAAATTAACTAGGAAGGTAATGAAGTATTTATACCCCACACCCCTCTACCCCGCCCTGCATTTCCCCCGCCCCACCCCCCGCTTATATTTATATGTTTATATATAAAAATATAAATATATGTTTATATATATAAATATAAATATATGTTTATATTGTACAAATTATGTTTATATAAATATATATATGTTACAATTTGTTAGAGTTGTTCACAAACTATGCACTAGTAAATTTAAAAAGTACAAAATTTAAAAACTACAACTAACATAAAATATACACTAACAAATTTAAAAACTATATAGTTTAAAGACTACTACACTACAGTTTACACAAAATATGCACTAGCAAATTTAAAGACTACATAATTTTTAAATTATAGTCATATTTACAAAATTTAAATTTATAATTTGGATCTAAAAATATATTTTTGATCACTTTTTAAACTTAGTGAAATACATCTGTGTTTGAAGTGGAAATTTGGCAGGGCGAATTGGGAATCCACCCCTCACCCAACCCCTGGGATGTGGGGGTGGGGTTGAAAACCCACACCCCACCCCATGCGGGGCGGGGTGCTACCCCGCACAGTATGGTGCGGGTAGCACCACTACTCTTGAGTGAAAGGAAAAACTTTTAACAAAAGTACTATTATGAAGACATGACAAATAAAAATTTTATTAGAAGGAAAAATGGTATCAACATAAATGGCATTTTGAAATAAAGTGAGATTTGAACACTTTTGCTCAAGTTCGACCACCAAAATAAGTATTAACATTTATAGAATTTGATTTGAAATTTATACAACAAAATAAAGATGAACATTTGCACTGAAGTTTAATATTAAAAAATGTATAAACATGTATAAGATCTCATTCGAAACTTATACAGAAAGAAAAGTTTACTCTTCCCTCCGAATCAAGTCTTATTTTTAGGACACCTAAACCTTCATATGCCATTATTTATTTCAAAATTCAATTGACACATCTCTTACACTTTCTTGATCATAATCATTTCCTTCATTTTTCAATAGATACAATTGCTTTTCCAATAAATTTGTATTTACCTAACAACCATGCTACCAACTTGTTCATATCTCATTACTTTAATGAAATAATAATGCCCCTAGAGTAAACCATTATGTACAAAACTAAGAAATTCCTATCGTTTGAGATGTACTAATTAATTCAATCTTCTTAAACATTGTACTTTTTTCACCCTTATCACTATTTTCAATAATAATTGATGTCAGACTTATAATAGAAAAACTAGGGTCTAAAACTCTTAGTTTAAATTTGACATGCTCATGTTTCTTAAACTAGAGTTCATTCTGTACAGGAAACCTTGTAAAGATATTCGTATACTTATTACTAGAAAATCATTTTAATCATATTAATGCTTTGAGTTTGACACTTATAAACAATAACATAATTTAAAAAATTATGGATGAACTAATAGTGTCATTGAGATTCCTCATTTGGGAGTAAATTCCAACACACAAAATATTCCCTCCAATTTTAAATTATAGGGATGAACTAGCTGTATCATCAGAATTCTCATTTGAGAGTAACTCTGGCATACAAATTGTTCACTCTAACATTACTTTGATTGACGAAATAGTAGTGTCATTAAAATCCTCATTTGGGAGTAGATCTTGACACAAATTGTTTACTCCAACTAGCAGTGTCATCAAAATCTTTTTTTGGGAGTAGATCTTGATACACAAAATTGTTCATTCCATCATACCTATCTTTACTATGGAGTTTAATGGTTTTTCCATTTAAAATTAAGAAAAACCTTATACCTTTGGACAACCAATCTTTTCCTTAATTTTGGTGCAAACCATTTGCCCCATATGGGATAAACAATTATATATATAATATATGACCAACCATACAATAAAATCAATAAAAAATAATAATTGAGAATTTTATAGCTAATAGCCATAATTCTAGTCAAAATAACTCAAACATTTATATGGCTTACCATACAATAAAATTCAAGGGAAGCAATAATTAAGAATTTTTATAACATGTAGTCATAATTCAAGTGCAAATAATTCATATATTTATATGGCCTACCAAAGAATAAAATTCATAACTAATAGCTAAAATTCAACTTTAAATAATTTATAAATTTATTAAACAATAAAAGTACATGCTTTGAGAGAGAAGAGAAAGAAAGAATTATTTTTCTGTTTCTTTTTGAGAAAATAATATTAAAATAATAATATAATATAATATTATAATCTGATCGGTCTGGGTCCAGTATAACTCAGTTTGAAACTCGATTCAATGGTGAGACCGTGGGTCAGGTCACACAATACCATTTTGTTATTGGTTGGGCCTACTGTACATGCTCGACTCTTTGGCTCGTCTTTTTTTATTTTGTATTTTTCCTGTCTAGGGCTAGGCCACAACAGTGGCCCATTTATGCTTGTTAGTTGTTCCCTTGCCTCTCATCCTGGGCTAGAGCCTACGTCACCAAGCCCTTTACGAGTTAAAGAAACCCTAGGCCTCTTCTTTTCTTCTTCCCTTAAGTAGCCGCTGCACCAGTGTGTTTCCAACCAATGACCACTGGCCTGGCACAGCAACGGATGTCTCCGACGAGATGAGGTCGGCATGGCATCCCTTGCCTCCTCCCGCCGTCATTGTCCACTTCCTTTCACTATTCTCCCCTCTTTCTTTCTTTTATTTATTTTTATTACAAAATCGATCTTAGAGATATTCAGGCCACTAGCCAAAAGGGTCTTCACGGTGGCCACAAAAATTTTCCATCCCGGGGTGCTAACAAGGGTACTTTGACCACCTTGCACCGCCCCTTCTCGATGCCACTCAGCGGCTACTTCTCTCTACTTTTTCTTTTATATCAACAGGAACCTACATAAAATTTTTTATCAGCCAATCGGGGCTCATCAACCTCTTTATGCTGCCCTTTAAAGCTGCTGTATGTCCCAAGTCACCAGTAAGGGACCTTACACCGTACACTACCAACACATACAACAACTCCTCAACTACCACCAACAACAACACAGTGCAAACAATGAGGGAGAAAATAAAACTCAAGCAAAAAGAAAATTGAAATAGAGGCATGAATATCATTGCAAGAATTTTCATATGAGAGTCGAAAACAGCCACTTGAAATTCTCAAACACCATTGTAAATTTATTTGTCAGACCGAAAGGACACTTTGTGTTTTCAGTCAACCACAACATGATAAAAAATCAAGAGAAACACACGGAGGCATATATAAAATCAAATAGAAATTTATCTATGATATATTCTATTGAGAACATAAAATATCTATAACTTATAGTTCTGATACCACATGTTAAATATTTTAATATGAATATTAATAATTGGATCTTCGATTTTCTATGATCCACGACAATAAAATAATAACAGTTAAAAGATGTAACTTTCTCTATCTCAGTTTGATAAAGAATCTGACCTGACTATAAGAGAAGGATCACTCAAACAACTTTACCTTTAAGTGCTCTTGATGACTAGAGGCACAATAATGTTGTAGCTAAGAATCTTTCAACCCATAAGTACTATTTATAAACTTCTGGCCATCATGAAATTTAGAGGAATTCGTGTTCCACTGTGACTAGATATAAATGTATTCTTATCCTATTGTGACTAATTAATTAAGTGATAATATTTGATCTAGTCTAAACCCATTAGGATTTGGATGTGTGGGACATAGAGTTTTAATAGAGCTCTTACATTCTCTCCCACTTGGCCCATACACCCATAAAATAACATTTTTCGTTCATGAGTTTCTTAAAGAAAATTAACCAAACTGCACATACTCATTTCTAGAAAACTTTCATAGTTCAAAATATATTACATGAGTTGTGTAATATCAATGTCAAATTAGCTACTAATACGAGTCATGGCGATAATCTGTTATATAACCAACAAATTTCCTTCCATGTACCACAACACTAATAACTTAATTTAACATGATCTTTAATTGAAATAATTAAGGCGAATACTATAATTCCTTGAGTTTCAATTCATGTCTATTTCAGACATTATTTTGTTATCATTCTTCCACACAATTCAATGTATATATAAAGTAGAAGACAATACAACAGAAACAGCCATAATAGATATCTCTCAATATCTAGTAACAAAATGCTCAACATATCAAGGATCTCTTTAACATGTTTACATCATGGGTATAAACATAAGACCCATCTTTTTAATATGTTTATTAAAGTATGATCATTGACGCAATATTGATATGGATATTATTTTTTCTGTACTTTCTCCTTAACATGTAGGAGTAGGTCTCAAGGAATTCATTATCACAAAATGGAGTACAAAAGAGGTATCACAAATCATTCTTCAATCCCAAAAGCCACAATAGACACAATGAGCTCTCAAAATCTCACAAAAGAAATTCTCTCTCTTTTCTTTCTATTTTGGCTGCTCAAAGTCTCAATACAATAAAAAAAACATGTATTTATACTGTACGACATAGAAAATGTAACTCCCGTGTCCTTGTGGTGGGACTTTTAGAAAAAAATTTTAAGAAAGAGACGAGAATTACCGTTCATTTAAAAAATTTTTCCTTTCCTACCCAGGATACAAAAGAATCTAAGTTTAAAATAAAACATGCTTCTTAAATTAAAGAGAGTTACAGTGGAAAAACATTAGGTTAAAGAAAAGGGATCTCATCCTTAAACTGCATGCCTAAGCTTTCGTGCTCTTCCCCTTGGGCCATGTCCGTCCTAACAACTTCTACTCATTTTGTTCTTGAGGGAAGAGGGACATACATAAAAACTAAAATGAGTAGATGACTCAGTAAGTATTACTTCATACAGTAAAACTAGGGCTGTACACGGAACCGGCAAACTGACCTCCACCGACGGAAACCGACCGCCGGACGCCGGAACCGGAAAAGAACTGGTCGGCCGGAGGTAGAAAATCTTGAAAACCGAAGTCGGTCGGCTCGGTCCCGGTTCGACCCCACAGAAAACCAGGAAACCGACCGATCGGTTATATATATATATTATATATATATATATTCCCTTATATAAAACGACGCCGTTTCATATAAGGGAATATATATAAGGGAATGAGAAAAAAAAATAAAGTCACGACGCCGTTTGGTCTAAACCAAACGGCGTCGTTTGGTGGGGAACAGGTTAGGGTTCCTTTCCCAGTTCCCCCCTCCCCCCTTTTCCCCATTCATTCATTCCCCCGCCTCCCCCATTCTCTCTCTCTCTCTCTCTCTCTCTCTCTCTCTCTCTCTCTCTCCCACGGTCGGTTTCGGCCAGTTTGGATTTATTTACACATTATGCCGGTCGGTTTTCACCCCTAAGTAAAACTATACTAACGTAGGTTTTCATTCACGCATTCATCACTCCATACATACTATACATAAGACATACATTCATTTAAAACATTATGAGGTGAGGTTTTTCTTAAAAAGGGTTTTCTTTCATAAAACATTTCCCCACAACTCATGCCTTCATTTCTTAAAGAGTCAGAGCATACATAAATTTTCCTATCACTTTCCTTTGGCCGGCACATACTGTTACATGTCATGAATGAGGGTTAGTGGTCTTCCTTTGGACCTCGATTCCACCAGTGGCCAAAGGTTGGGAATCCCTTTCAGTCAAAGGCAGCACCCAGTGTACTACCAGTACTACTTACCCGGCATTGTAATATGCCCATTCATTTGGTACCATCATTCATTCATATGGCCGTTATATATTTTCATACATTAAGCCTTCATTCATTAAGTCATTTCTTTCATTCCTTTCATTTTTATTCTTTCAGTCCATTCATTCATAAACGTCAGTTAAAAGCATGAACTTAAACATCATCTTTCAAGACATCATCATTTAAAACATCAGGTCATGGCATCCTTAAAGTATCAGTTCATAGGGACATTTAAAACACTTTTTTCGCATCATTTAAAGCATCGCTTAAAGCATAAGACATAAGCCTTATATTTCATTTCATGAAAATATATACAATACGTACTACGTATAACATCCATTCACATGCATACAATTATTACAAGAGGTGCATAAATAGGGGTTGCCAAAGAAGGCCATCACATACATGTACCTTTAAACGTTATACTTAGCATACTTTCGTATAACATCGTTCATGTAATTTCATAAAGCATCGTAAAGAAGAAACATTTCATTTCCATTTTGTATTATTTTAGAAAACTCTAGAAGGGTATGAACATAATATTTATCTAGACTCCATGCTATTCATGTGCATGTCAGATGGTAACCTACATATATACACAACCTTAGGGTCATTCTCCATCTAGTACATAAGCAACTAAACTAGAAAACACAGACTATACTTCACTTAGACACACTCTCCTTTTATCCAGATTTTCTATGTCTTCTTTATCACGTTTCCTTTTTTTGGGACACACTTGGGTCACCTTTCCCAAACTCAGTGTTCTATTTCGAGGTCTTATCTCTTAAAGTGAACCTACATGATTCACCTTAGAGTTAAGATACTAAGACCTTCATCTTACTCTTCTTATCAACCTTATTTTGGTGCATAACTTGAACCGACCAAGTCATGCATCCCAGTCCTAGTCCATATACACGTCACTTCCTGCATCCTAGCCTATACTACATCTTCATTCCCATCTATGCATGCCACACAACTTTAAGCTAACTTTGACGCTTAAACATCGTGTCCTCATGTTTAGAACAGATTACCCATTACATATGGTAAATCCGTTCGACACATGTGTCTAACTAGATTACACATGTGCCCTACTCCCTTATATCACCTAAGATCAATATATAATCCATTGATCAGTTGCTTGTGTAGACAAGCTCCATACTCCGATACCAACCTTCTTTTAAACCAGGCTAGCATGGCTCTTCATGCTATCTATCCAACAACATAGTTCATCCAAACACTTAAAAGGACATGACACTATTCATAGCTATACCTCTCGTCACATCACGTAGCTCGAAACTACATCCAAGCTACACTATGACCTTGTCACGACACATGGCATCTTGCTACTTCACCACACAGAATACACTCCACGTGTACTTCCCTCACTTCACATTACACTTCTCGTAGCACAGTTTACAACATGACACATCATATTTCTACGCCCATCACTTCATTACACAGCAAACTCCACAATTATTAACAGCATAGTTCAATTGAATTCACAAAAAGCTAACGAGGGAAAGGGAAAGAGAGTTATACCATCGTTGAGATAACTCGTGCGTTGCTCACTGTCCGGCATGGCCAATGATGTTGGAAGCCACTACCTTGGGTGGTAATCGTTATGTCGTTGTCACTGCCATGACCTTGGAATAGGACTAACTTGAGGACCGGATCTAGGGTTTTGGCTACTAGATGTAGGTTGTGTGAAGGTGGCCGACACAGTGGGGAGTTCGTGGGTGGCAGAGGAAAGGTCATGGGTGGCGGCTAAGCCACATGCGGTGGCTGTTTGGGCTATTGATGGTGGCTAGAGGTGTAGATTTGAAAGGCTAGGCATTGGGATGGACTAGGGGTGGTCTCGGGTGGCTTTTGGTGGTTGGGGGTGGCGACAAGGGGCTGAGGTCGTATATGGCTTAACTGTAAAATGGAGAGGGAGGGCTGGAGGAGCTTGGGTTGGGCATGGAGGAGCTTAGGGAGGTTGGTGGCACTAGTGGTGGCATTGGGGAGGCGGTATAGTGGCTAGGTGGTGGTGGATCTAGTCGTGGGTAATAGAGGACCCGTGAGAGATGGGTTCGTGCGTGGGGAAAGGGGGAGGAGCTAGGGGTGGCTGGAAGAACATGGGGTGGTCGTAGGAGGAAGGGGAGTTCAGTGGTGATGGTGCAGTGGCGTGGGTGGCAGCGACGGCAGCGCTAGGCTGCGGTGAGAGAGAACCTGAGAGGAGAGAGGGCATTACGGGGAAAGGAAGGGAAAGGGGGAGCTACGGTGGCTGGGTCTGGTTGGAGGTGGGTTGCTGGTGAGGTGGTAGAGGTGTGGCACTGCAATGGTGCTGGCAGTGGTTGGGCTGCTTGAGGGAGGAGATCGAGCTAGGGAGAGGGGCTGCATTGCTAAGGAGAGAGAGAGAGAGAGAGAGAGAGAGAGAGGCTAGGGTTTTCCTTTTGAGTATTTAATCCTTGTCCTTTATCTAGGATCTCTAACTTAGATCCAACGGTAAGGATTTAAACACTAATTTAACTAAAAACACTGAGAAGAATTAAGATAAAATACTATATTATAATTTTAAACTCAACTTTAGTTTATAAAATATAATCTTTCATCATTAAATAAATGATGAAGTTTTACTAAATATCTTTAAGACAATAAAACCATCTAATTAATTAGAGTTTTTAACATAATTCAAATCTCATAATATTTCTAAATAACGAAAATCATTTAGATAAAATGACTTTCTACAATTATAATATTTTTTAGAGCATTATAATATTTTTGGAGCTCTAAAAAATATTATAACTGTCTTACTTAAAATCAGACTTAGTTCAATAACACTAGAAACACTACATTTAAAATACTTCTTGGACATTTAAAATATTCTAAGTCTAACACACAGAACAAGACTCATGACCATTTGAGAGAGAAAGTAGCAGGTTATTACAAAAAATTCTAATTACGAATATTCGCTCGAGTGGCGTGTCGAGTGAACAAACTCGCAGATGTTGTTGTCTTTTTTACTTTCCTTTCCCCTAATGACGAATAAGAAAATTACCATGATAAGGCATTTTATACATTTCAACTAATAAATTTCAGTAATAAACACATTTGAATCCTATCCATTAAATTCAAGTGTAATATATTTTTCATTTCTGCTATTATTTTTTTATTTTTTGCCTTAGGGAAAAATAGGGGAAGCAAGGGGCCCCAGCTTACAAGTGATACCTTTCGATGTCAACATATTTAATATGCAATTAAGTTCAATCAACTTTATTAAAAAAAAAAAAAATTCAATCAAACTCGTTCATTATAACAAAGAGAGTGTAAATAAACAACCATTTTATTTCAATAAAATAATTTAAATGACATTACAATTAGCTGAGATACATTGCCAAACTTAATCAAACAATGATCCAATGGTTTATTGCCGGTACTAATATTGCAAATATATATTGAAATCTATGATTTTAGTTTAGGCAATTACTTAGAACTGTTGCTGAAGATAGTTAACCACATTCTTGTCCACTTGGAAAGCCTTGGTGAGAACATCTTGATTGATTGGAGGATTGGATCCGAAGACTGCGTTGGCTATGGTGATGACCCCAGGATTCTGGCTGCTCAGACCAGCAAAGGCAACGGCCTTAGTATTTCCCACGTTCAACTGGAAGTGAATGAGACCAATTGGGAACACAAAGACGTCTCCCTTGTTTAGAACTTTGGTGAAGAGGCGGTTACCGTCTGCATTGGATGTGACAAAGCCAACATGAAGAGTACCTTCTATGACTACAAGAAACTCAGTGCCACGAGGGTGGGTGTGGGGAGGATTTAAGCCACGCGGTGCAAAGTCGATGCGAGCCAAGGATATGCCTAGAGTGTTGAGGCCTGGTAGCTGTTCCACAGTCACAGCAGTGACATTCGACCCTACTTTATTTGAGGTGTTTCCAGGAATGTTCACCGAGCGGAAGAAATCATCAGCGGTGACAAGCTTTGGGTCCTTGCAAAACTTTCCATTCACAAATACTGCAGAAAGAAAGAAAATGTTTGTTATCATCATGACTACACATGTTATATTGCACAAAATACAATCCGAGAATATTATAGCAATAATAATGCATACACACCAGCAGAAGCAGGATTGTTGATTGCAACACAAAAATCCTGCAGGGGACTGGGGTCATAGGCAGAGGCGAGGGAACAAGCGAAAGCCAATAGGGCCACAGCTACAAGCGTGTAGTACTTAGGAGGAACCTTTGAGTTCATCATATTTGAGGCTATATATGATCTATCTCTGCGTTTTTAGTATTGATCTGTGTAAGTAATTAATATTGCTTGGGAGGGAATGAGAAATGTTGGATGGTCACATATCTATTTATAGAGTCCTCTCATGAACTGGTCCATGTTTTTTCCATAAACGTGTAATACTTGTCAACTCTTTATTAATTAATCCATGGTTCTCGATATTTATTACTTTTTCTTTGAAGGTGGAAACATTCTTAATTTAACCACCACTGCTCGCACACATACATTGAAAATGCAACCAAATTCGACCCCTTCAAATAAAGGAACGGTGCATGCAGTACTTTAAAGCATTATTCCACATATATTGAGCTGTATTACATTGACCCAGGGCAAGATGTACGCTTGCCACTCAAAGAGGAACGGAACTTCAACGATGCAAAATCATTTGCCTTCGTGTCGTAAAAATCCTCATAAACGTGGACCTTTGGATAGGTATCAAAAAACATTAACAGGTGAGGTAGTACATTAAGGACTCTTGTAACCCACAAATTTAGTGAAGAGATTGCGAGGTTGGCTATTGCAGAAATGGTAATTATTGATGAGATGCCATTTAGAGTTGTTGAAGGACAGGGATTTAAAAAATTTGCTTGGTCTCTTGAACCTCGGTTTAAAGTTCCATGCCGTGTCACAGTTGCAAGAGATTGTATGAAGTTGTATGAAATAGAAAAGGGGAAACTTAAAAAAGTGTTTAAAGATGGTGGCATGAGGATTTCCTTGACGACAGATACATGGACATCAATACAGAATTTGAATTATATATGTTTAACTGCACATTTCATTGATAAGAATTGGAAATTGCAGAAAAAAATAATTAATTTTTGTTTAATCCCTAATAATCAAGGGGATACCATTGGAAGATATGTTGAGTCGTGCTTGCTTGATTGGGAGATTGATAGAATATTTACTGTAACTGTTGATAATGCAAGTTCGAATGATACTGCAATTTCCTATTTGAAAAGGTTTTTGACAGGGAATGTGTTGGGGGGTAAGTATATGCACATGAGATGTTGTACTCATATATTGAATCTTATTGTGACTGAGGGTTTGAAGGAGTGCAATGATGCCATTACAATGGTTAGAAATGCAGTTACATATGTGCGTTCATCCCCCGCAAGATTAGAAAAGTTTAAGAGATGTGCAGAAAAAGAAAAAATTGATTGTAAAAAAATGTTATGTCTTCATGTACAAACACGATGGAACTCAACCTATTTAATGTTGGAGGTGGCTGAGAAGTTTGAGAAGGCTTTCAGGCGAATGGAGAGTGAGGATTATAATTTCCTCTCTTACTTTGATGATGGGCACATGGGACCTCCTAAAGCTATGGAATGGGAGACAGTGCGGGTGTTTGTCAAGTTTTTGGAGATGTTTTATGAAACCACTACTAGATTTTCTGGATCTTTATATGTGACAGCCAACACCAGTTTTTTAGAGATTTGTGATCTCCAAAATGAATTGATTATATTGAGTGAGAGTACTAATACTTGTTTGAGGAGTATGGCCATAAACATGAGAACTAAATATGATAAGTATTGGGGGTCATTAGATAGGATGAACTTGCTCATGTTAATTGCTGTTGTACTTGATCCACGAAGCAAGTTGGGGCTTTTTACTTTTGAATTGCAGAAGATTCATGATGAGATCCGTGCTGAGGAGTTGGTTTTGAATGTGAGGCAGGTATTAGGAGATTTGTATGCAGAGTATAATGCTACATTCGGTTCCACCACGAGTACCCCAGTTTCTCAACCCTCTCCAACATCTAGATCCATGAATGAAGGTGATGGCAAACGTGAGACCAAATGGTTCCGGGAATGGTATAGGGCATCTTCCGCAGCCGGATCTAGTATTACCAAAACTGAAGTGGATTGATATTTATCAGATGGTTGTGAGGCACTCAGCGCATCGTTTGACTTGTTGACTTGGTGGAAAATAAATGAGGCTAACTATCCTATACTTGCGAGGATTGCACGAGACATATTGGCCATGCCTGTTTTCACGGTTGCGTCTGAGTCAGCATTTAGTACGTGAGGTCATGTGCTTGATCCTTTTTGGAGTTCGTTGGCTCCGAGAACTGTTGAGGCACTTATTTGCACTCAAAATTGGTTAAGGCATCCGTCAACACCCATTGATATCCGAGAGGCTATGGATAATGTGGAGAGCTTTGTAATAGAATCGGGTAATGTTTTCTTTGTTTTCATTGTAAATTAATTTTGCATATTTATTCATAATATGAATTCACTAACATTTGATATTTTATTCTTATTGATTTTTATAAAGTTGACCGCACAATTGAACGTGACAAGTATTGACGAATGAAGATTGAAGGCTTGAAGCAATAATGAGTGAAGATTGTTGCTATGTTTAAGTTTAAAGTCTAAGACAATTTGTTTTTATTTATTTATGTTATTTTTTTACTTGCATTTTGCTATGCTTAAGACAACTTGAATTGCTTTCCAAATTTGTAATATGTAATACTAAATATCTAGTGAAGTTATTGTTATTTATTTTTAATTATGTAGTAAGTAATATATTAATTAGTTATTTAATAATTAATATGATGAATGCTTTAGTTATTTATTACTTTTATTTATTTTTAATATGAGTGATGGATTGAATTATTAGTTAAGAATAAAAATTTAAAAAGATATTGGATGATGAATTTAGGAAATTATATATATATATATTTATATTTATAAAATAAAATTTTTTTTAAAAAAAGCCCAAAAACCTATTGGATAAAATGCCCAAAACAGGGCCCAAAACCCATGGCCCAAACCGACTTACCAAACCGGAACCGACCGGCAAAGGAACCGGCCGGTTTTCTCCCCCCACCACGGTCGGTTTCGGCCAGTTTGGATTTATTTACACATTATGCCGGTCGGTTTTCACCCCTAAGTAAAACTATACTAACGTAGGTTTTCATTCACGCATTCATCACTCCATACATACTATACATAAGACATACATTCATTTAAAACATTATGAGGTGAGGTTTTTCTTAAAAAGGGTTTTCTTTCATAAAACATTTCCCCACAACTCATGCCTTCATTTCTTAAAGAGTCAGAGCATACATAAATTTTCCTATCACTTTCCTTTGGCCGGCACATACTGTTACATGTCATGAATGAGGGTTAGTGGTCTTCCTTTGGACCTCGATTCCACCAGTGGCCAAAGGTTGGGAATCCCTTTCAGTCAAAGGCAGCACCCAGTGTACTACCAGTACTACTTACCCGGCATTGTAATATGCCCATTCATTTGGTACCATCATTCATTCATATGGCCGTTATATATTTTCATACATTAAGCCTTCATTCATTAAGTCATTTCTTTCATTCCTTTCATTTTTATTCTTTCAGTCCATTCATTCATAAACGTCAGTTAAAAGCATGAACTTAAACATCATCTTTCAAGACATCATCATTTAAAACATCAGGTCATGGCATCCTTAAAGTATCAGTTCATAGGGACATTTAAAACACTTTTTTCGCATCATTTAAAGCATCGCTTAAAGCATAAGACATAAGCCTTATATTTCATTTCATGAAAATATATACAATACGTACTACGTATAACATCCATTCACATGCATACAATTATTACAAGAGGTGCATAAATAGGGGTTGCCAAAGAAGGCCATCACATACATGTACCTTTAAACGTTATACTTAGCATACTTTCGTATAACATCGTTCATGTAATTTCATAAAGCATCGTAAAGAAGAAACATTTCATTTCCATTTTGTATTATTTTAGAAAACTCTAGAAGGGTATGAACATAATATTTATCTAGACTCCATGCTATTCATGTGCATGTCAGATGGTAACCTACATATATACACAACCTTAGGGTCATTCTCCATCTAGTACATAAGCAACTAAACTAGAAAACACAGACTATACTTCACTTAGACACACTCTCCTTTTATCCAGATTTTCTATGTCTTCTTTATCACGTTTCCTTTTTTTGGGACACACTTGGGTCACCTTTCCCAAACTCAGTGTTCTATTTCGAGGTCTTATCTCTTAAAGTGAACCTACATGATTCACCTTAGAGTTAAGATACTAAGACCTTCATCTTACTCTTCTTATCAACCTTATTTTGGTGCATAACTTGAACCGACCAAGTCATGCATCCCAGTCCTAGTCCATATACACGTCACTTCCTGCATCCTAGCCTATACTACATCTTCATTCCCATCTATGCATGCCACACAACTTTAAGCTAACTTTGACGCTTAAACATCGTGTCCTCATGTTTAGAACAGATTACCCATTACATATGGTAAATCCGTTCGACACATGTGTCTAACTAGATTACACATGTGCCCTACTCCCTTATATCACCTAAGATCAATATATAATCCATTGATCAGTTGCTTGTGTAGACAAGCTCCATACTCCGATACCAACCTTCTTTTAAACCAGGCTAGCATGGCTCTTCATGCTATCTATCCAACAACATAGTTCATCCAAACACTTAAAAGGACATGACACTATTCATAGCTATACCTCTCGTCACATCACGTAGCTCGAAACTACATCCAAGCTACACTATGACCTTGTCACGACACATGGCATCTTGCTACTTCACCACACAGAATACACTCCACGTGTACTTCCCTCACTTCACATTACACTTCTCGTAGCACAGTTTACAACATGACACATCATATTTCTACGCCCATCACTTCATTACACAGCAAACTCCACAATTATTAACAGCATAGTTCAATTGAATTCACAAAAAGCTAACGAGGGAAAGGGAAAGAGAGTTATACCATCGTTGAGATAACTCGTGCGTTGCTCACTGTCCGGCATGGCCAATGATGTTGGAAGCCACTACCTTGGGTGGTAATCGTTATGTCGTTGTCACTGCCATGACCTTGGAATAGGACTAACTTGAGGACCGGATCTAGGGTTTTGGCTACTAGATGTAGGTTGTGTGAAGGTGGCCGACACAGTGGGGAGTTCGTGGGTGGCAGAGGAAAGGTCATGGGTGGCGGCTAAGCCACATGCGGTGGCTGTTTGGGCTATTGATGGTGGCTAGAGGTGTAGATTTGAAAGGCTAGGCATTGGGATGGACTAGGGGTGGTCTCGGGTGGCTTTTGGTGGTTGGGGGTGGTGACAAGGGGCTGAGGTCGTATATGGCTTAACTGTAAAATGGAGAGGGAGGGCTGGAGGAGCTTGGGTTGGGCATGGAGGAGCTTAGGGAGGTTGGTGGCACTAGTGGTGGCATTGGGGAGGCGGTATAGTGGCTAGGTGGTGGTGGATCTAGTCGTGGGTAATAGAGGACCCGTGAGAGATGGGTTCGTGCGTGGGGAAAGGGGGAGGAGCTAGGGGTGGCTGGAAGAACATGGGGTGGTCGTAGGAGGAAGGGGAGTTCAGTGGTGATGGTGCAGTGGCGTGGGTGGCAGCGACGGCAGCGCTAGGCTGCGGTGAGAGAGAACCTGAGAGGAGAGAGGGCATTACGGGGAAAGGAAGGGAAAGGGGGAGCTACGGTGGCTGGGTCTGGTTGGAGGTGGGTTGCTGGTGAGGTGGTAGAGGTGTGGCACTGCAATGGTGCTGGCAGTGGTTGGGCTGCTTGAGGGAGGAGATCGAGCTAGGGAGAGGGGCTGCATTGCTAAGGAGAGAGAGAGAGAGAGAGAGAGAGAGAGAGAGGCTAGGGTTTTCCTTTTGAGTATTTAATCCTTGTCCTTTATCTAGGATCTCTAACTTAGATCCAACGGTAAGGATTTAAACACTAATTTAACTAAAAACACTGAGAAGAATTAAGATAAAATACTATATTATAATTTTAAACTCAACTTTAGTTTATAAAATATAATCTTTCATCATTAAATAAATGATGAAGTTTTACTAAATATCTTTAAGACAATAAAACCATCTAATTAATTAGAGTTTTTAACATAATTCAAATCTCATAATATTTCTAAATAACGAAAATCATTTAGATAAAATGACTTTCTACAATTATAATATTTTTTAGAGCATTATAATATTTTTGGAGCTCTAAAAAATATTATAACTGTCTTACTTAAAATCAGACTTAGTTCAATAACACTAGAAACACTACATTTAAAATACTTCTTGGACATTTAAAATATTCTAAGTCTAACACACAGAACAAGACTCATGACCATTTGAGAGAGAAAGTAGCAGGTTATTACAAAAAATTCTAATTACGAATATTCGCTCGAGTGGCGTGTCGAGTGAACAAACTCGCAGATGTTGTTGTCTTTTTTACTTTCCTTTCCCCTAATGACGAATAAGAAAATTACCATGACAAGGCATTTTATACATTTCAACTAATAAATTTCAGTAATAAACACATTTGAATCCTATCCATTAAATTCAAGTGTAATATATTTTTCATTTCTGTTATTATTTTTTTATTTTTTGCCTTAGGGAAAAATAGGGGAAGCAAGGGGCCCCAGCTTACAAGTGATACCTTTCGATGTCAACATATTTAATATGCAATTAAGTTCAATCAACTTTATTAAAAAAAAAAAAAATTCAATCAAACTCGTTCATTATAACAAAGAGAGTGTAAATAAACAACCATTTTATTTCAATAAAATAATTTAAATGACATTACAATTAGCTGAGATACATTGCCAAACTTAATCAAACAATGATCCAATGGTTTATTGCCGGTACTAATATTGCAAATATATATTGAAATCTATGATTTTAGTTTAGGCAATTACTTAGAACTGTTGCTGAAGATAGTTAACCACATTCTTGTCCACTTGGAAAGCCTTGGTGAGAACATCTTGATTGATTGGAGGATTGGATCCGAAGACTGCGTTGGCTATGGTGATGACCCCAGGATTCTGGCTGCTCAGACCAGCAAAGGCAACGGCCTTAGTATTTCCCACGTTCAACTGGAAGTGAATGAGACCAATTGGGAACACAAAGACGTCTCCCTTGTTTAGAACTTTGGTGAAGAGGCGGTTACCGTCTGCATTGGATGTGACAAAGCCAACATGAAGAGTACCTTCTATGACTACAAGAAACTCAGTGCCACGAGGGTGGGTGTGGGGAGGATTTAAGCCACGCGGTGCAAAGTCGATGCGAGCCAAGGATATGCCTAGAGTGTTGAGGCCTGGTAGCTGTTCCACAGTCACAGCAGTGACATTCGACCCTACTTTATTTGAGGTGTTTCCAGGAATGTTCACCGAGCGGAAGAAATCATCAGCGGTGACAAGCTTTGGGTCCTTGCAAAACTTTCCATTCACAAATACTGCAGAAAGAAAGAAAATGTTTGTTATCATCATGACTACACATGTTATATTGCACAAAATACAATCCGAGAATATTATAGCAATAATAATGCATACACACCAGCAGAAGCAGGATTGTTGATTGCAACACAAAAATCCTGCAGGGGACTGGGGTCATAGGCAGAGGCGAGGGAACAAGCGAAAGCCAATAGGGCCACAGCTACAAGCGTGTAGTACTTAGGAGGAACCTTTGAGTTCATCATATTTGAGGCTATATATGATCTATCTCTGCGTTTTTAGTATTGATCTGTGTAAGTAATTAATATTGCTTGGGAGGGAATGAGAAATGTTGGATGGTCACATATCTATTTATAGAGTCCTCTCATGAACTGGTCCATGTTTTTTCCATAAACGTGTAATACTTGTCAACTCTTTATTAATTAATCCATGGTTCTCGATATTTATTACTTTTTCTTTGAAGGTGGAAACATTCTTAATTTAACCACCACTGCTCGCACACATACATTGAAAATGCAACCAAATTCGACCCCTTCAAATAAAGGAACGGTGCATGCAGTACTTTAAAGCATTATTCCACATATATTGAGCTGTATTACATTGACCCAGCTCTCTCTCTCTCTCTCTCTCTCTCTCTCTCTCTCTCTCTCAAACTGATATATCTCCACCACGTATGCAATTACAACAACTATATAATTTCCCATTAATTCCTTTTAGATATTCAGAAAGAATTAATTTTTTTTCCCTTTCTTAGATGTAGACTCAGGCAATGTGAACGTACTCCATCTCTTTAAATTAATATTATATATATAGATCATACGAGGATCAGAATTAGAAAAAGAAGAAGAAAGAAGAAGAAGGGGCTTCAATCCTAGAGAAAAGACGTACAAGAAACTTCAGGTTTTTTCAGTTTGGATATGAATGGGCGTAAAATGATGGCTCCGTGAAAAATGTAGAGATCAATAGAATATTCAACAATAGTGATAGAAAAATATTGAGGTGATCATAAAGTCTGCAGATTAATATTATTTGACATGCCTGTGAGGACACATATATGTACATATTATCGTATTAATTCAAGTACTCAATAATGATGGAAGAATATCGTAGTACTTAGAAATGCACATTCAAGTACAGCTTATCAAAAAATATATATATTAAGGTGAGAAAGGCAGACCAATATTTTAAGGCATATGTGGACGGACATTTAGTCCAAGCTAGCTGAAACTGATCACGTTGCTATCCGCGTATTCACTTGCTTATTAATTTTATATCACTAAACAATGGGTGTATATATATATATATATATAGTATGGAGTATAATATGTTATATATACAAGACAAATGGGACAACATATATACGTACAAAACGACGGTATCTTAAAGTATATATATTCAAACCCACGTACGTAGTTATAATTAATTCATGACGATTTAACACAAAATGGCTTCTTATTCATGGAACTCTAGGATCATTTTTATTTAACTTGAAATAGATACTATATATCTATTTAGTTATTTAGTGTAAATATTTTATATTTGTTATCATTCACACGAAACAGAAAATGAAAGGGAGCATGGATACTCTAAATTAACAAGCACACCACATCATGAAGAAAATGTCATGCAGCAAACAAGTTGATGAAAAGCAAGATGTAGTAGCTGAAAAGTATAAAGCACTAGCACAGAAAAGTAAGGCAACAGAAAATCATGTAAAGCATGCATCGACAGCTGACCAGACTGCACATAATTGTAGATAAAGTCATGTAAAGCAATGTCTTAAATTGTCATGAAAAGCAATGTCTTAGATTACTTGTAAATCAGTAGAAGATAAAAAGTTAATTTTAGGACTCTCTCTTTATCTTTCAATTTTTCTATAATCTATATATATGTATAGCAGAACCTTGTATTCACTTGTCAAGTTAATGAAAACCAGTTTTCTCTAAATCAAGGCTTCATTTCCAGCTCCTACTTTCACTTCTAACAATCATTCTATTTTTAAAAATAATCGAAGATATATGATAAAATTTATAAATATATATATATATATATATTTTATAAATATTACCTAGCTACATGATCATCATCATATGTTTTTTTACAACGAGAATTAATGTTGGTTGTTATATCATCATGCTAAACAAGAAGACAATCTTCGTATTGTCGAGTTTGCAAAAACGTATCTTAGTGATCATCAATCAACGTGACACGTAGGATATAACGACCATTAATTACCAACGTGACACATAGGATCTGATCTCCATTTATATACGGTACTACATATTTATATATATATATATATATATATATATATATATATATATATCTATGTATGTAAAGGGCGTGTCCCACCATGAGTGTAAACGTCTGCCTGCAAGTCAAAGGTTGATGATACTCTATGCTTACAGCCACTTCGATATCTAAGTCAGTAAATAGTGATGTATAATAGCTCAAGTATATGATCATATGTGTTTTTAGAGTTGCCTGGTACCCATATATATATATATATATATTTGTGTGTGTAGGGACGTATATATATGGGATCAACACAGCAACTTGATTATCTTCACGACAAAATAGGCATGAAGTTTATCCCTAAATAATAGGAGTAATCTGCTCGTCATACCATCACTTATCCATTCTACTAACTAGAAGAGTATTAGGTCTTCATGGGCCTTTAGCCTGTGGTTTGGCCATGTCCACTATCATCATCCGTGGTTGGGGCTGGGACACTATTAGACCCTCTAGTTATCCCGTTAATTCCCTTCGCTCATAGGCCTGAGAAATTTATCATTAGCTAATACTTCCTTACTACTATGTTGATTTATTCCAAAGTTGTAAATTTACTTTTCAAGCTGTGGATGACCTAGACTGGACTCCGGGCCTTTTAACTACCCCGCTAGTCCCTTCACTTAACCTGATGGGCCACCTTGCTAGCCCATTAAATATTTTTTCTAGCCGTTTTCAATTTTCAAGAATGGGATTTCAATTGCCCATGCCGTGGCGAAGGTTACTGGGTAATGTACAATTGTTCCCCTTCTGCCACATCAAGTTGTCGGGCCATAATGATTATTGCCGTCGGCCCCTCGTATCCCCCCATTCAATTTGAATGCCACTCTTTTTTTCCCATTTTTCTTTTCATTTGCTTCTCCTTTCTTGTGTCTCATTTCTCGCAGTTTCTTGCTCCCTCCATATTTCTCATCCTAGTTCCTTTTCAACTCTTAATGGCCAAACGCGGCATTTCTTCTCGTCTCACTGATATAGAGCCTTTCCATGTCCTAGATGTCCTAACCTTTGAAGAGTATGGGTGGCGATCTTCTCTTGGGTCTCGTGATCTGAAGAATCTGCGAGAAGACTTTGGTATTCTTGGCACGGCTCACCTAAATTGCAGTTGCGTAGATGAAGAAGGTTTCAATGGCAAGGTTGCCCTAACTATTTGTGCTCTATCACACAGCTTGAGGTTCCCATTCTGTTGCCCCATGCGTGACCTTCTTGATCTCCTTTGCATTGCTCTTGCCCAATTTTATTCTCACTCGTGGCTTCTCTGCACATGGTCTTTCTCATGGCTCTTGAGCCCGCTAGAAAAGAATAACTTGAATTAACTGTTAGGGAATTCTTGGCATTTTACCATTTGTGACTGTCTACTAAGGGCAATATTTTGAACTTCTGGAAGAAAAATAAAGGACAAACACTGATCTGGTTTGAGACTTGCCACATGAACACTAAGAATTGGACTGAAATTTTTTTCTTCATTTCTGGTATCGGTTGGGAGTTCTCAAATTCAGAGACTCTCTAATGGGATTTTCCCATTAGGGCCACTTGGGGGAAAATTTTTGAGGAGAAGGGTTTGTTGGCAGCCCTAGAACCCTTGTCTTAGCGAGAACTAGCCTGAAATGAAATGGTTTGTGCTAGGGTAGAGGGGCACAACAATGATCTTTGGGTTGAGTACTTGCTGACCCCAACCAACATTGACCATTTTTTGATGACTCTCGATCGTTCCCAAGTCAAAGGTCACCTGTTCCTACTACCCCCTCCACCAAAACGAGTTTCAAAGAAATGTTCTTGACCAATGAACAAAAATGCTTCCTCCCCTGCAATGAAGATAAGGGCTTTGGGAAAGAGAGACGATGCTTCCCCCAAGGCTACTCCCCTTTTGGGTACTCTATCCTCCACCTTCAAAACATCGCCAACACTCTATCTTCCCCAAGCCTTGGCGATGTCGAGGGTTTGGTAAGTCAAGCTCTCTTTGACTTGGCTACCACATTTGAGTTTGACATTCCTCACCAAGCGCCTATCTTAGCATCCAGCCCTGTTTTTGAGTTCCCCGTCTTTGAGAATCTGGTGGGGGATGGTGAGTTGAGTGCTGATGTTGCTTCTGTCCCTTGTTTGGATTCTACTAGTTGGAAACTTCAAGGCGGGGAGACATGTTCTGCCTTGGGCGAGGAAGAAACTACTACCACGGGTGGCGGGCAATGCCCTGCTGAGAGTGGTAAGGAAATAAACAACACTACCGACGAAGATGGTAGGGAGGATGCCCCGTCAAGCAGTGTGGAAGGTCAAGGGGACTAACATGTGAACAAAGCCCTTCTTGTGGAGGAAATTGATAAGGATGTTGAGGCAGATGCTGAGGTGGGAAGTCCCCTTCCTCATTCGTTGCTAACCACTGTCTCCAGGGTAGAGACTCCCTCACTTGATGTAGGGTCAAGCGGCGAGCTAGTTTCTATTCGTTCTCCCTTCCCTTATTTTTTTGGAGATGACACTGGTTCTTCTATCTTAGAGGGAGGCATTCCTTTCGGTGGCCTTGTGGACAAAGGCGTTAGCTTGGGAGACATGGACCTCACTTACAACAGTTCTGCTTGCCAGGTGGAATGTTTTGGTGGTCCCCTTAAGGGGGGTGCTGATTCGGCCAGCATGCCACCTAGGGCATTCTTCCTTAAGGCTGGTCGTGGCCCCATAGAGATCCGGCGTCTTCTTCCTCCACTACTGCCTAAACTGAAGCCATGGCGAACATGGCCCACCGACTGAGGCAATTTCTGTCTGGTGTACTCCTGATTGCTTATAATCTTTTGTTTATTTGCTTGTTGGTTTGCTTGCTGATGTTAGTCATTATGCTTTGTATTTGTCTCTCGCAGGGCATTGATGACTTAGTAGCCTAGATCATGGCAGATCAAGTTGATTTGGAGGAGGAAGTTCGGGAAAGGCACAAGTTTGGCTTCTTCACCAAGAAAGAGTTTGAGAGATGGAAAGCTAAAAGGGTGGCGTTGGAGGTAACATTAGAGCAGGTTGATGGTTATGTCCAGTCTCTACACAGCGACTTAAAGACCCTTCACAATGAAGTTTTTTACCTCCATGATGAACTTCGTTGTGCTAGGGAAGTAAAGGTTAGAGATGACTTCGCCTTGGGGTTGCTAGAGTTGGAGCATGACTCTGCTAGGGCCCAACTTTTCCTTACTCAAAGGGATTTTGAGTTCAAGCAAGATTGCCTTAACTTTAAGCTCCTAGCCCTTAAGGGGGAGTTGGACTATGTTCACCTGGATCTGTCCAATTCTCAGGATCGTAACCGTGGACTTATGCAAGACCTGACGGCTTCACTGGAGAAGGGGCGACTGGCTGAGGTTGATCTCTCTGAGGTCTGAGGCTCCTTAGAGGAGCTATAGCAGCAGCATGAGCAGTATAAGAAGAGTCGAGTGGATGCTGACGAGGAGTAGGGAAACTTCATGAGGCCTTCATGGCAGAGGACAATCAACTGAAAAAGAAAAATTCATGGGTGAAGGAGTTGGAAGCTGAGCTGCTAACTGCCTAGGAGGAGATTACCTGCCTGCACCCCTAATTGGTGTCTACCCCAGCGGTGAGAGATCGTGTGTTTGTTTACGAATACAATGTTGGTGTGCTGAGTCTTAGGTCCTATATGCTCACCAACCCTTCGGCTAATTTGAAGCGCTTAAATCTAGACCTCTTCAAACTTGACACAGCCTCTTGCCACTTCATGGACACTTTTGGTCGAAAGAAAATGCCCGATGCTTTTACGGATGCTCCTCCTTCTCCCTCACCTCCTAGAGGTGATAATGATTGAATCTCTTTTGTAATAGACATTTTTTGTAACTCATATGATCAGCCATTTTGGCTTTATTCAATCGTTTAGCTTTACATACTCCTTGAGTATTTTTGTGTTGCTTGGGTTGCAATTTCTCTCTTATGACTAATTGCCTTGCTTTTACCTTTTGTTTTTGTCATTAGGTGGGCATTGGGTGATGCAATTTGCTCCCCCTTGTTTTCTTTTGCCCTTTTGGTTAGTTCTATGTGCAGTGAATTTTAAAGCTGGCATGGTCTATTGACCTCCGTGTCCATTTTACATGGCACCACGAGTCTTCTAGGCTTGTTGTTAGTGCCTAAGGGTGGAATGGTCTTTTGACCACCACGCCCTCGTCGTTGGCGCCTAAGGGTGGAGTGGTCTGTTAACTACTGCGCCTTTTTTACATGGCACCGTAAGTCTTATAGGGTTGTCATTAATGTTTAAGGGTGGCGTGGTCTATTAACCACCGCGCCCTTTTTACATGGTATCATGAGTCTTTTAGGGTCGTCATTGGTGTTTTAGGGTGATATGGTCTATTAACCTTTGTGCCCTTTTTACATCGCCGAGTCCTTTAGGGTCGTCATTGGTGTTTATGGGCAGTATAGTCTGTTGACTTTTGTGCCCTTTTTACATGGCACCGAAAATCCTTTAGACTCATCATTGGTGTTTAAGGGTGGCGTGGTCTATTGACCTCCACTCCCTTTTTTACATGTCGCCACGGGTCCTTCAGGCTTGTCATTGGTATTTAAGGATGACATTAACTTCCACACCCTTTTTACAAGGTTGGCGTGGTCTATCGATCTTCACACACTTTTTACATAGCACAACGAGTCCTTTAGGCTCATTATTGGTGTTTAAGGGTGGCGTGATCTGTTGACCACCACAACCTCGTCGTTGGCACCTAAGGGTGGCCTGGTCTGTTGACAACCGCGCCCTTTTTACATGGCACCGCGATTCTTTTAGAGCCATCATTGTTGTTTAAGAGTAGCGTAGTCTGTGACCACCATGCCCATTTTACATGGCACTGCGAGTCTTTTAGGGTTGTCATTAGTGTTTAAGGGTGGTGTGATTTGTTGATCTCCACGCCATTTTTTCATGGCACCGCAAGTCCATTGGACTCGTCATTGGTATTTAAGGGTGGCATGGTCTGTTGACTTCCACGCCCTTTTTACATGGCACCGTGAGTCCTTTAGGCTCGTTATTGGTGTTTAAGAGTGACATGGTCTTTCGAAGAAACGTTCATGACTAACGTACAAAGATGCTTCCTCCCCTGCAATAAAGAGAAGGGCTTCAGGAAAGAGAGACAACGCTTCCCTCGAGGATACTCGACCTTTTAGTACTTCGTCTTTTGCCTTCAACACATTAACAACACACACATCTTCCCCATGCCTTGGCAATGTCGAGGGTTTGGCAAGCCAAGATCTCTCTGACTTGGCTACCACATTCGAGTTTGACATTCCACACTAGGTGCTAATCTTGGCATCCAGTCCTATTTTTGAGTTCTCCATGTTTGAGAATCTGGAGGGGGATGGTGAGTTGAGTCCCAACCCCAACCACGGATGATGATAGTGGACATGGCTCAAACCACAGGCTAAAGGACCATGAAGACTTGATACTCTTCTGGTTAGTAGAATGGATAAGTGATAGTATGGCGAACATATTACTCTTATTATTTAGGATTAACAAACTTCACGCCTATTTAGTCGTGAAGATAATGAAGTCACCAAGTCGATACATCCCTAGACCTATAATCTTGAGCATTTTTTTTAAAGGAGGGCGGCACCTCCATTTATTCATAAAAACCCTCACTATGGTGAAGGAAAACCATGAATACAACTTCACCCAAAAAAATAAAACCTTACGCCCAAAAGAAAAAAGACTGCCACCGAATATAAGCAATACCCCATCTATCCGTGCAGACATACATCCCTACACCTATATATATAGGTACTAGGTAACTCTAAAAACACATCTGATCATATATTTGAGTAATTATACATCACTCTTTACTGACTTATTAGGCATCGGAATGGCGGCAGTGCCATCAACCTTTGACTTACAGGTTGACAATTATGCTCGGTGTTAGGACATGTCCTTTACAATATATATATGTCCATAAAGGATTTTAGTCATTATGTTTTTAGGGTTGATTGATTGACAGATTCTACCGATTTGATCAAATGAAATAGTAAAGATCCTTATCCCTAGTTATATATTATGTCCATGCTCATGTTGGTTTCGTTAATTGTTACTTCTTATTGTTCTCCACTACACGAATTAAAGTGTACATTATTTCCTTTATTTAGGTTTGTTATGTTAGAGGACTGAAGGTTGTTATGTACTTTGTTATTTATGGAGTCATTTTATTGTTCTATTTTGTTTCGTTATACGCACGTACCTTGTCTGTTAATCTTTCACATTCTCTTCAAAACTGGAGGCATGTACACTAGAGGAAAAATGTTATTCCGGACTGTATATTTGTGATAAGAAATCTGATCTAAAATTAAGCATTTTTTTACTTACAATGAAATCTAGGCACCCTCCCTTTATTCGTCTCCTTGTTATGGTAACAGTATTAATGGAATAAGAACTAACAAGAGATGAGTACTTGAGGGGATCTTGTTTGCTTATATGGAGACGATCTTGTGAGCCAGATCGAGAATTATTATCCTTCTTCTATTTCTTTTGTAGAGAATAAGTCGATCTCACAAAAGGCACTAATTGTTTACAGGCCAGAAAGGAAAAAGGAGACAATTTTGCAATTAACCAACTCACGATAGGGGCTTGTGAGTCGTTATATATGGTGCCCTTGCATTTATCCATGAAAATAAATAATAAATAAATGAGAGGGATACACATATTTATATGGTTCGGGGTATTGAAAGGTAAATCTAGTATACTTGATAACTTATACAGTCTCTCATGATCTCACGTATTTCTTAATACAATAGAGATAGTACAATGGATGTTGAGGACCTTGCCTAATAGAAAAAGATGATGTCTTCAGAGTTTCCTAAATGAAGGTAGAAGAAGCCCCCAAGAAGCTCTGATATCTTGTACTATGGAAATTCCCTTTTATCGCGACCTGCTAGAAGTGGTAAATGTGATGCCAACTTTATGTTTCCATTGCATTTTTCTTGTGTGTGTCTGACTTGACTTTTCTAACTTTCTTATTTTTCCGCTCATCTTTCTTTTTCTTCATTCTCTCCCTTCTGTCTTTGATGATGTCACACAGTGGACTAGCACTAATTTACTTTGGAAAAATTATTTACACACAATATTTTTCATAACATATTTCATAACAATGTGTTAACTAAAGGGCATTTTTGTAAAATGTTTTATAAAAATAATATTATTTTATAAAAATACCCTCATCTTACAACATTATTGTGACATATGTTTTAAAATGTGTTGTGTACGTGTGTGTCATTACTCTTTATATTTTGTTCCTAACAATAAGATGTAACGTTCCCTCTTCTTTATTCCTTTTCCACTTTTATTACATCAATAGCATGAAAGTGGCCGTAAATTTGAGAAATCTCGTGATTTGCACTCAAAAGGGCAAGTTGGCAGCAGAAAAGGGATAGACGCACTATTTTAAGACAAGGAACTTATAGATTGAGCACCTGTTGAATTTGTATATATTCTATGCTGCGCACAATTCTAGGAGGTTTGAATATCAAAATCATTTTAACTCATTTTATTTTATCTCATTTAATTATTAAAATTTTTTTAATTTTTAAATAAAATATAATAAATAATTTAATTTTTAAAATTTTAAAATAAAAATAATATTAAAAAATAATATTTTATTTAACTTTTAAATTTCTTCTCAACTTCGTGTGAAAACAAAAAACTCTTTCTGAATATCTGAAAGGTGGAATTAATGGGAAACTTGTTGTAATTGCATACCTGGTGGTGGTCATCATGAGTACAGGGTCTATTTGAGAGGGAGACAGAGAGCTGGCCGGGTCAATGTAAACTAGCTCATATGTGGAATGATGGCACCGTTCCATTATTTGAAGGGGTCCAGTTTGGTTGCATTTTCAACGCATTTACGTGAGCGAGCAATACTAATTCTTAGAGAATGTTTCACCGGCCATTAAATAAAAATAATACTCGATAACCCCAGATTAAAGGGTTGACAAGTCTTACACGTTTATGGAATTAAAAAACATGGACCAGTTCATGAATTAATTCCTCTCTATAAATAGAAGTGTGACCATCCAACATTTCTCATTCCCTCCCAAGTGATATTAATTACTTACAGAGATAAGTACTAAAACGCAGAGATAGATCATATATAGCCTCAAATATGATGAACACGAAGGTTGTTCCTAAGTACTACGCCCTTGTAGCTGTGGCCCTGTTGGCTTTCGCTTATTCCCTAGCCTCTGCCTATGATCCCAGTCCCTTGCAAGACTTTTGTGTTGCAATCGACAATCCTGCTTCTGCTGGTATGTATGCGTTATTATTGCTATATTCTCAGATTGTATTTTGTACAATATAATATGTGTAGTCATGATGATAACAAACATTTTCTTTCTTTCTGCAGTATTTGTGAATGGGAAGTTTTGCAAGGACCCAAAACTTGTCACCGCTGATGATTTCTTCCGCTCAGTGAACATTCCTGGAAATACCTCAAACAAAGTAGGGTCGAACGTCACTGTTGTGACTGTGGAACAACTACCGGGCCTAAACACTCTAGGCATATCCTTGGCTCGCATCGACTTTGCACCACGTGGCTTAAATCCTCCACACACCCACCCTCGTGGCACTGAGTTTCTTGTTCTCATAGAAGGTACTCTTCATGTTGGCTTTGTCACATCCAATGCAGATGGTAACCGCCTCTTCACCAAAGTTCTAAACAAAGGAGACGTTTTTGTATTCCCAATTGGTCTTATTCACTTCCAGTTGAATGTGGGAAATACCAAGGCCATTGCCTTTGCTGGTCTGAGCAGCCAGAATCCTGGAGTCATCACCATAGCCAACGCAGTCTTCGGATCCGATCCTCCCATCAATCAAGATGTTCTCACCAAGGCCTTCCAAATAGACAAGAATGTGGTTAATTATCTTCAGCAACAGTTCTAATTGCCTAAACTAAAATCACAGTTTTCAAGATATATTTGCAATATTATCGACAATAAACCATTAGATCATGGTAAGATTAAATTTGTCACGTTTCCCTGCAGCTTGTAACATTATTGAATTTATTTTATTGAAATAAAATGGTTGTTTATTTACACTCTCTTTATTATAATTATCAACGAGTGTGATTGAACTTAATTGCATTTTGAATACGCTGACTTTGAGAGAAGTCATTTGAATAATTACGATTTTAATGAAATAAAATGCAATAAGCGTTATGCATTGTTAAGGATTTGTTTGGGGTTGCACTGGGGATTATAAAAAGTATTTAAATAACTTCAAAAGATCTCTAATGATAAAATTAAGTTATTTGGTTGTTACATATTAAAAATACTTTTTAATCTCAAAAAAATTAAGAAGTATATTTCAAGAAAAATATCATTTATAATGATTTTCCTTACGTGCGTGCTTTTCTAAATAATGCGGAGCATAGTTTCCATTTTAAAGAAGACTGTTAACAAACGAAAATGATTATACAACTTTTAAATAATTATAGTTTTGCCTTTTGTTCTAATCACAGATATATATATATATGACTATCTCAAATGACCTTTATGTCATTTCTACTGCAAAAAATAATTTTTTATATTTTTTCCAAATAAGGGTAAAATGTTTAAGAAAAATGCTTTAAACATATTATTGTCAAATAGTAAATAAATTTTTAATAGTACTAACTCTTATTATTTAAACTCTACAATTAAAAATTCTGAAGTTATAAGCTATATTAGCTATTGTAATTCCAAACATGCACTAAACTTCGAATCCCTAATTGTAATGGAATCCGCTCGTATATACGTAGTTGATGTATGGGGAAACCAAAACGTAAGTACGTTATATTGTGGCTGTAGGTTATTTTGAGCTTATTTATTCCTAAAATAAATCATGAGTTGCTAAGGCACAAGTTCTAAAGTGGGAGATCATATATATATATATATAATATGAAATATCTAAGACCTAATTATATAATTAGACAAACAATCTCTAACTACCTAGAAGTTTGTTAAAGGACAAGTGTCTTGATCATTTTGGGATGGAAATTTTTGTCCTTAAGACAAAATAGGCTTTTGTCCCCCTTTTGTTCCAAATACCCACTTGAACAAAATAAATTTTTGAGAAATGAGCTTTTGGAATGAACATTCTAACCCGTTCGAAAGGAGCTTTTGGGACGAAACAATTCCATCCCTAATACTTGCTTGAACAAGACAAGTTTTGTTTGAATGGAACGTAAAAGTTTGAATAGTATATACCATATTGTTGGAACGGTATTGGCTATATCGTTCGAGTGCTTAAGACTATACCTTTGAGCTCTTAGTTTATGAAATTCCCAACGTATCCCTGTAAAATTATGAAATTGTCTACTAATTTCCTTGAACAAATTGGTTAAATCTCAATTATCAAGATTACATAACGAATCAAATACTTAAAATAAATAATCAAACTTGCAAGACACAATGATTGGTTACGAAGGGAAACCCTTTAAAAAACATTTTAGAAGTAAAACCTTATGGGGCAGCCAAACTCAAGAAAATCAATCTTATTGTTTAAAAATCAATTACAAGTAATTCTCAATTACAAAACCTTTGTAACTTAACTCTCTTACTTATCCAGACAAATGACTCATTTGTCTTCTATCGCAGTAGCAGCTAGAACCTCTGACGATTTTCAAACTATTAACTTCCCTCCTGGAACTCCAGTGGTTGAAATCCAATCAATGATCCTTCACACTTGAAGTACGATCACACACAATGAGAGATCACAAATATCAAAATTCACTAAGAAATTTTCTCACCAAAATATGTACTAGAAAGTACTCTAGAAAATATGTAGATATGAATCTCTATAGATCCTAACCAATAGGATCTCTTAAATAAACAATCTAGAAAGAGTTTCAGTTGAAGTAGGATTCTGCTGACGGATAGAATCTGTCGCGAGGACGTCTCCTGACGAATTGCTGATATTTCGCGATAACTCTCTTCTGCAGTGACTGATCTCTGTTCAGCTTCTGATTTGGATAAATGCAGATCCTTATGGACTCGATTTTTATCTTAATGACTTATCTAAACAGTCTCTAAGACTCCTAGATAAACTCAATATTGTTTAGAAATAAATCAATAATTATTTTACATTCATCTAACAATATAAAATATAATGATAAGATAAGCTTTATCATATAGTCATCTAATCCTAGCCAATTTTTGCCTTTACAATCTCCCCCTTTGGCGGATTGGTGACAAAATCAACTTGATGAATGTCTTGCATCTACAACCTTCCCCATTGGCGGACTGGTGAAAAAACCAACTTGATAAATGTAGTGTGTGCCTAAGACAAAAGCAACCAGTAGACCAAGATCTCGTGAAGAAAGTCTTAATACAGTAATGAGAAGAAATGACATAAAACACTCTTTGAAATTAGTCTCAATAATAATAAAAGGTTATACGTAATATAAACCTACAAAAATAGTGTTCTAGTCATTATCAGTAACCATGTTCAGTATTTAGTTCTCCCCCTCCATATTCTGCTGCTCCCCCTAAAGTATATTGTTCTCCCCCTCAATATTCTGCTGCTCCCCTTTTTTATTTTCAGCAAATCCATTAAACTCCCCAACAGAACACTTATTAAAATTCTCCCTAAATTTCACAAAACCAAAATATTTCAACATATTTCAATTGATTCTTCCAATACTCCCCCTTTTTATCACTAATCTGACAAGACACAAAAGAGAATAAATATTACTTATGTGTGTCGTGATGAAAATACTAAGAAAGACATGATAAACAACTCTCATGTGTCTCAACTTTTCATAGATTAAATGCACCTAATGTATGAGCATGAATGTATGTCAAACAATGAGCAAATGATTGAGATAACTTATTTGAGACAAAAGATCCAACAATTGGTGCGCATACCATGAAAACTAAATGACAAAGGCCAAGAACCCACTCAAAAATCATCCTCAATATATGCATAAAATCAAACCATATGAGTATATATTTCAGATTTTAAGATATTCCAACCCCAACATCCAAACAACAATCAAAATCTCAATCTCCATATATATATGCACCGAGATCTAGAAGTAGAAAGAGAGAGTGATTGGAATAAATTCAAAATCTTACCGTAATGGAGAGCCTTTAGTCAAGAAAGTCAGATCCAAGTATTTCTCCCAAGAAAATCAAAAGAGATGAGGATGCGAAGAGGAGTGCTAGGGCACACTTATGTGAGGTGCCGTGTGTTGGATGAGTATTATCAGGGCACTGTGAGCGTTTGTAGTGACCGAAATCACTTTAAGTCACTTTAAGTGACGTCGTGTAGGGCATGGGTCTCTCTGGGACTCAACATGGATATATACCAATGTCCTAATTGGACTTAGTCAAACTAATATCACCCAGATTTATATCACTACCCAATATCCACTCAACCTCCAATAATATTTTGTATTTTTATTACTTTATTTATTTTATTTAATAATAAGAAAATAATTTTTTTTTTATATTTATATAAACAATGAAACAAGTAACATGCTTAGAAGCATCTTAGTTCAAACACAGTGCCACTCACAAAACAAATTCAATAGAGTACACCATCTTATTTGTAACAATCACTATGGATGGTCACTCCTCATAAGATCATCAATGTCAAAGTTTAAGTGAGTGTGTGAGTGAGCAAACTTATATAAGGTAGCAACTCTTTATTTCTTTTTCTCTTCAATATATTTTTGATAATATTATTCATGAGTATTTTCTTCTTATAGATGCTCCCAAGAGATTGTCACCCACCTCAAAAGTCAAACTTTATGCTGGGGCCTAAATACATGAGCATCTCCTCTAAACACTAGTTTGCACAACCTCCTTTTTTTATGTCCATTTTTGGTGCTTATCTTTTTCCTTAATGATTTGAGCAACGATTCTTTTTATAAGGACTTATAGAGATAGATCCGTTTATGGTGTTAGTCTTTTTCCGCAATGATTTAACACCGAATTTTTCTATATGGATCAATTTTTTGTGTTTGGCAAGGGGAGAACTCTTTATTAATGTACTAGGTTCAACTAGTATTAATCAATTCAAGGCATGAACTCCCTCTATGATGAGCATCTCATTAAACAATATAAACTTTAATTATTATATGCATACTTATAAGTTCCTCACAGTGCTTTGTAAATGAACTTTGCCAATATAATCCATAGGGTTAGCATGCACAAAGTGAATTGCACAAAGTAGAGAGATGCATAGGTTCAGGAATTTATTAAGTGAGAACACAAGTGCTCAAACTTTGACATATCAAGCATGCACTTTCCTTAAAGAAAAACTTTGAACCAAACCAGAAAAAAATTTTATATTATATTTTTCTTATTGAAAACTGAAAAACAGAAACATAATATCAAAACAGAAAAATAAAATGCATGTCCAAGACTAATGATATGCAATGAATGCAAGAACATACAAAATGTCCTACCAATTAATGTGACATGACATTTTATTTGACCACTCACTTTACTTTAAATTTTGGTCTATTTTTTTCATCAACACCACTTTGTATAATCTTTTCTTTATTTTGAAAGCAAAAATCTGCTAGTTCACCAAGTTTGAGACTTAAAAAGTTGATTTGTTGACTCATATAACAAACTTGATACTCTAGACTCTTTCTTTTCCTTTTTAGGTTTTGTTCACCTCCATTTTTCTTCACTTTATTCAAGTTACAGCAATTTGGCTTTATATGACCAACAACATCACAATAATGACAAGTAGAAATAAACTTACCTTTGGACTTACCTTGGTTGGGCTTCTTTGTCATTGATCTATCATGTGAGGCTTTTGGAAAATGAGTTTTAGACACGGCCTTCTTTGGAGCTTCCTAATCTTGACTTCCTTTAACAGAAATGATATTTTTTGACGAAGTGGCAGCGGATGATGAGCCTTTAAGTTCCATACCTTGGGAAGTCATATACTCTAAACCCGTGCGATCACAACTAGATTTTTCAAAACTCAACATCTCTTCTAATTTTTGTGTTGCTGTTTTTGTTTTTACTCCTAAAACTTTTCCAATTCTTTTTCTAGTGCAACTTTTTGATCTTTTAATATTGATACTTCAACACTAAAAATTTTTGATACCTCAGAAAGATTGTTTTTATCATTCTCCACAACAGTAAATCTATTGTATAGCTTCTTGTTGAGTTTTTTTAATTTGATCACTTCCTCACATATATCATTATAGGCTTCTTGTAAACTTAACTCATGATCAGCTACAACTAGAGCAACCTCCGAATCACTATCATCATCATCACTTTCAAATTTTGTTAGTCCAATATCAGAAAAATCATTAACAACAGTAGAAAAAGTTACAAAAAAATTGTCATCACTAGATGATGAACTTGAAGTTTCAGATTCTGAACTATCATTAAGTTTGACATTTAATGCTTTTCCTTTACTTTTCTTGAAATTTGGACATTAAATTCTTATATGACCATAACCAGAACATTCATGACACTTTACTTTATCATTATTATCATATTTTTCTTTATTCCATTTTTCAAAATAATTTTTCTTTGCAAAAAATTCTTTACCTCTTTTTTCTTTCTACTAGACTTTTTATTAAATATGAATTTTCTGAACTTTCTTACTATGAGATCTATATTCTCATGTTAAAATTTTTTTCATCAGAAAAATCATCTTAATCCTCTTTTACTGTTTTGAGAGCAATGAACTTACCTTTTCTTGTTTGAGGAAGTGAGGATTCATACGTTTGTAAGGAACCGACCTGTTCTTCAACCTTTATTGTATCCAAATCCTTACTTTCCTCAATGACAGTAAACTTAGGCTGAAATCTTTCAGGTAGAGATCTCAAAATCTTCCTTACGATCCTTGAATCATCCATCTTCTCGTAGAGATTAAACTTGGAATTCATAATATCATTCAATTTAGCATAAAAATCATTAAAACTTTCGCTTTCCAACATTTTAATCTCTTCAAATTTTGAAGTTAGCATCTACAATTTTGAATTTTTTACTATTCTTGTGCCTTCATGTGTAACCTCCAAAATATCTCAAACTTCTTTATCAATCTCACACATGGAGATTCTTTTAAATGCTTCGAGGGATACCGCCATGAAAATAGCGTTAAGTCATTTGCTATTCAAATTGTAATTGCTGATTTCATCTTTCATCCAAGCATCTATAGATGTCTCAGGTTTAGTCCATCCTTGTTCAACCGAATGCCATACACGTTCATCCAAAGACTTAAGAAAAGCCCTCATACGAACTTTTCAATAAGCATAGTTTTTTCCATCAAAGTATGGTGGAATGTATAATGACATTGACATGATCTACAAGAGCATGGATCACACTCAAATGAGTGAACCACGTTTTGATAACAATTGAACTTCCCAACGTATCCCTGTAAAACCACGAAATTGTCTACCAATTTGTTCACTACCAATTTCCTTGAACAAATTGGTTAGATCTCAATTATCAAGATTAAATAACGAATCAAATACTTAAAATAAATAATCAAACTTGCAAGATACAATGATTGGTTACAAAGGGAAACCCTTTAAAGAACTCTTTAAAGTAAAACCTTACAGGGCAACCAAACTTAGGAAATTCAATCCTATTGTTTAAAAATCAATTATAAGTAATTCTCAATTACTAAACCTTTGTAACTTGACTCTCTTACATGTCCAGACAAATGACTCATTTGTCTTCTACTGCAGTAGCAACTAGAACCTCTGGCGATCTTCAAACTATTGACTTCCTTCTTGGAACTCCAGTGGCTGAAATCCAATCAATGATCCTTCAAACTTGAAGCACGATCACACACAATGAGAGATCACAAATATGAAAATTCACTAAAATTTTTGCCTTTACAATTTACATTCGAATGGTCTCATATTATTCGTGTTTAGTTTATATTCGAACCCTTATATTTACATTTAACTAAGGTAAATTGTTCGAAAGGCTTTAAGGACTATTTTTTTATTATATAAAAACAAAATTTGATCATAAATACAAATGAAACTCAAACTACAAAAATTAATAAGAAATACAAGATAGATAATGGTTCAAATGTTACACTAAAATACATAAACAAAAAATTGTTTAATTTTCTTACAATTAAAAAAAATTAAATTAATTCTAAGAGATTTACAACCTAAACAATTCCTTATCATTATGCTATAACATTTATTATTGTTGTGTTTACAACTCTAATTAGTGCAATTCATCCCGGCTTGCCCTTGAAGCTCCTGCCACAAATATTTCAACCCAATTAGTTGCGATTTGTTTTTAATTAGAGATGATATATTTCATTCCCAAAACATTCAAACTGTATTATATCTCAACATAATTTTACATATTTTGCAAAAAAAAAAAAAAAAAAACATGCTATTTCCAAACTACATAATAATATTAGCCTATAAAATATCTTCAAGAACAAAACATATATACAACATATACACGTTAAGCTAGCCTACACCAAGCATCTAGAATTTGCAAATTTGTAATATATAAAATTATAACAATAAAGAACAATCTAAGATACCAAAAAAACAAAAGCATTTATAGTAAAAAATAAGCTTTTATATATTTCAAGAAAATTGAAAACAAGAATGAAATCTATATAAGCATACCTCAAGTACAAACTAAAGAAAGTGATTTTCGAGTACTAGACATCACTTTTAAGAACATTAGTTGAGTATAGAAAAAATGCATATTCAAACTACAAAAAACAAATCCCAATGGTTTGAAAGAAAAAAAAATTTAATTATTCTCATTCCCTACTTCACAAGAACACCTCCCAAAATTCTTCCATCTTTGTATGTTAGTCTCTCTTTGTCTCTTTGAGTTATAAAATGCCCGAGACTTCTAAAAGTTTGGGGCCTTTTACATTTTTTTAGGATATCGTTGATTGTTCGTACAAATTAAAAAAATATTCGAGCAGTAAAATTTTAAAAATTTAGCGCATTTTAAATTTTGGACAAATTGTACTGAAATTTAATTGTAAATTCAAACATAAGCAAACTCCGTTTGAAGCTACTGTGTTCAAATGGAGTTTGTGAATTGAAAAAAAAATTGGCGCATTCTACTTCCTGAGCAATATTTGGTTACAATTTACGTCGAAACATAATATAATCCGTTCAAACGGATATCATGATATGGTTCGAATGGATTTAAGATAGTTCGTATGTTGTTGTAATTGTTTGAACACATTCGTCATTGTATGAACATATTTCATACGATTCGCACAGAACTAACACCATTCTAACACCATTCGTCATTTAATTTTAGGAGCAACTGATTGTCATTACATATTTCAGTTCAAACCATAAATTATCGTTTTAATGGTATTTACAAGTTAGGCTATTTTTTGGATGAATTTCATGCCTGACCTTAGGGATGAAAAAACTTTTGTTCCAAAAATGTATCATCTTTAAAAGTCAAATTTGTTGTAGAATGAATTCTTGTCATGTATTAATATATATATGGGACATTTGTCACATAAATATTGCTTAAATGGATAACCATTTCAAAATATTTCACATAAATAAATCTCAGAGATAATGGCAAAACTTAAAAAAAATAAAGATGATAATTTATACTTCTTCTAAAACTAAGATGCTAACAGTGCTCTTCCACTAAAATTTATCCTGAAGAATCATATTTTCATAAATTAAGCATGAATGAGAGAATACGCCACCTTGGAGCTCAGCAGCAGCTGCATCTTCATAAGAATTATTGCGACATAAATTTGAGGAAATGTAATTTACTTATGCCTAAGACTGTTCATATGGGTTGGATTTTATCTAGCCCGGCTCGAAACCCACATAAACCAAATTCTGGTTACAGGTTTCAGCCCGGATCAAATCTGATCCGGTACCCATATCTTTAAATTTGGGCCCATCCGACCTAGATGCGGTTTTATAACATCCAGGTACCGATTTAAACCCGTTACCCAGGTTTAATAAAAACCTTTCCTAAACACTGTTGCCCTAGCTGCCACCCCCCTTTCGAATTTAGTCTCATCTTCTTCTCTCTCCCCCCGATTCACTTTCTCTATTACGCTCTCTCTCACTTTCTCTCATCTACTCTATGTCTCGCTCTATTCTCTGCTCTTTCTCTGTCTCTCTCGCATGCACATGCTGAAGGTGAAGGCCTAAGTTTCAACGACCGTCTCTCTCAATGCTCTCACCGCTGGCATTTTGTTAAGCCTCTCTCTCTCTCTCTCTCTCAATGTAGATTTGGGTATTAGAATATATCTTATATTGAGTTTGGGTATTAGAGTATATCTTAAATTCGTGTATACGTTGTTCTATTTCCAGATCTGCAAGAGGGTTGCAAAAAAGTTCATGTATATTTTTTCCTATTTCCAGATTTGGGTAAAAGTTCGTGTTAATTTTTTATTCTTCTCTCTATTTGTTTTGTTCTCTCTTTGGTGATTTTGAGTTTGTTTTAATGAGAATGTTTGAATGTTTAGGAGTATTTTTATGGGTTAGATCCTCATGCCGTTGTCTTCATCCGTGTGTATGTTTTATTCTCTCTGTTTTTTTGTTCTCTCTTTGGTGATTTTGAGTTTGTTTTGAAGAGAAGATTTGAATATTTGAGGAGTATTCGGTTGTTATAGGTTTTAGAGTTTGGTGGAAGTTGAATCTTGGGATTAATTTTGGATTCTGTGGGTTAGGTTTGAAGAGGGAGTGAAACTGTGAACCTTGTAATGTCATTTTCATATTAACATTACTGAATAATTTAGTTCTAATAGACAAGAGCAGTAGCATCAATATTATGTAGGACTTGGATGACATGAACATTCATCATTATTGTTGAAGAACTCTTTACAAGGCATACCTAGAGGATTTTTACAGGTTTTGTTGGGTGAGTGTTGATTCCTAACTAAGATGTCCGTTCTCTTTATTGTTGAAGAACTTGTTTAAACTTCATTTGGGTTTTTATGGTTTCTCATGGTTGATCATTCCAATCTTAAATTAAGTGTAATTCTTTTATCCTTGACCTCGATATCTTTTTATAGCATTGGAATTGTGCTCACCCGAGATGATCGCAAATTTTTTTACCATTAACTTTGGTTTATTGTAAGTTTTTTGCTCAAACTTGATGGGGATTTAACGTTGAATATGTTGTGTAGCTTTAGAATATAATCCTTGCCAATGACAAATATGTTGCTACCTATTTGTGTGTTTGTCATTCTTCTTGGATTTAGACCTCCTCCATGCTCAATAGGAAAATAATTACTAGCTTAGGACTTTGCAGGGAATTGAAATGTTTTAGTTAGTAATAAAAAAAATTACTTTTTATTCAAATTGTTGTTTGGTTGTATCCATTGTTTGTTTTCTTTTGTTATATATATAAGATATTTGCACACATCACACTCATGTATCAGTCATTCCTATGGCTAGTCTTAATATTTCCAAATTGAAGTCTTTATTGTGATATCTTGGTCGTAAGATCTGCAGTTTTAGAAAATGTATTTGGTAAAATGAGTTGTTCAAATCTTTTAGGGTTTTTTCCTTTTATTACTTTTTTTATTTGGGTTTGTTTTAATGAGAATGCTTGAATGTAAGAAGCAAATTTTTAGGGTTTTTTTGGCTTTTATTACTTTGTTGATTAGGGATTTATGTGACTTCAAGTAGATGAGATTCCTTATATGGCTTTGAGTAGATCACAGAGAACTGTTATTGATGTTGCCTTCAGTGGGTATTGTTATTGTGGTGTTGGAACTTTATAGCTTGCTTACACTGTGATGAAAAAGAATGTGCCAAATAAGTTGTTCAACTTTTGTGGGGATGCTGTTGTCATGGCTGGCCTGATTCACGTGTAAACAATGAAACCTCTCTCTTCCTTGTTGTATATTTATTCACCTTGAAAGCATAATAAATGGTTGCATAGAGTTGGTGCCGTATTTTGGATTGTATTCAGCCAAAGACTTTGCAAAGTTTGTCGAATTATACTTCACATTTTCGAGCTGTGTTTTCATTTACATTTTGGCTTAGTGTAAGTTACTATAACTTTGATTATGTCAAATAGCAAAACAGAGTCCATTCAAATGTTCAGTTGTGTGAGTTTCTTCTACTGTCATATCCCATCCATCTCTTTTTATTTAGAAATGAAGATGTGAATTTATATGAGGTTATAATTGCAAATCAGTTCAATTTATTACTATCTAATTTTGTCATTTATGCTTTTGCTTAACAGATTGAAGTAGCAGAGGGGAGAAAATGAAGATCATGAAATAACCTTTGCCACTTTTATACTGCATGTGGCGCTCTCGATTTTCGCTTGTGATTTAACGGTAGTTGTGATGCTGGGATATTGGCCACTTGGATCAAATACCCGAATGCATTGTGACAGTTAAGTGTGTGCAAACATGCAATAAAGTGTGCAGATAAACCACACCAGAAAATTTAACAAGTCAGTCATTAATTCTAACAGTACCAAAAAATTAAATTACACTATCAAGCTATTCATAAGCTAAAAGTCTTCCAACTATAGACAAAAGAATATTACAGTCTCTCAAGAATAAAAAAGAGCCAAAAGTTAAAACTTAAATACATAGGAGAAATAATCCCAATCTTCACTACTTTAATTTAGGTAGAACCGGATCTCCATACTCGTACCTATCACCTGCATCAAAATGATCTATGGTCTCACCTTTGTGAAACCGCATGTTGGGACACCACAATGAAATTTTGCAAAATCTCAATAAGTGAAACCAAATCTAACATTCAAAATACATGCAAGTGAAAGTTATGTCCGTTGATTATGTCTGTTTACATGCCGAATGCCTCTTAAGCTAACAATTCATAAACAAAAGAAACACAAGGGATGTGCCTCTTTTCTTTGCTTATGTTTCATAATGGCTTCCAACACAACGGTTTCTTTCGTCACATCCCCCTACATGCTCAGGCCAAATATCCTCGACCATCGATTTTATTTTTTTCCTAACCCGGAAAATTCCAATCCGATCCTTTTCAACCATTTTTTACCGATTAACCAATATATATATATATATTAATATTTTTAATATTTTTCTAATATATTAAATTTTCTTAAAAGAAGATGAAAAAACATCTTGAGTTTTCATTTAAGAAAAATAAAATTTTCATAAAAAAAATTCATAGATAATAATCATCAACTGAGATGCTTCCTAATAGGTTTGATAAATGGTGTTTTTCTTTCTTTTCCTTAGAGCATAAGAATATTGTCATAAATCACTCGCAACTCATACGGACAATTCTTTGTTTTTCCCCGAAAGCAGATTATAGATATATAAATCACTCATAGGATTCCACCAAACAAATATATAGTAATATATATTGGTGCTACATGTACAAAACCAACTTATTGTACAAGACTGGTTTGGTTTGGATAAAGAGATGCTTCTATCTCATCCCATGTTATCTCAATATCCAAATATCATAAATACAAATACTTTTCAATCTTAAATTTTTAACATTTTCATCTAATCGTTACCTAATTTTTATAACTTTCCCAAATTTTCAAATAAAATACAAAACAATTCAACATTTTCAAATCCCTAAAAAAATAATATTCAAAAGTTAGATTATAACAATATTTTAATTTTATAATATTTTTATTCAACTTTTTCTCTCTCTTTCCAAAACCCCATTAAACATTTTAATTCAAATAATTTCTAACTCATTTCATCTCAACTGAAATATCTCACTATTATTCATAAATCATCTCAACTCACTATCCAAACTATGCTGAGAGGTTTTGATAGTGAGTTGAGTTGAGATAAAAGTTGAAAAATTGAATAAAATATTGTTAGAACATTATTTTTTAATATTATTCTTGTTTTGGGATTTGACAAAGTTGAATTGTTTATTATATTTTGTATGAGAATTTGAGAAAATTATAATAATTAGATGAGATGAGTTGGAATATCTTTTATATCCAAACCAGGCCTATCGACTGGTGGTCTTGGTCTTAGGTTAACTTCCCACTTCAACAAAGTTTTGTTAAGCAAATTGGGTTGGCACTTGCTCAGTTAGGATAATAGTATTTGGAAAACTGTTTTTTTAGCAAAATATTTGAAAACTTCCTCTTGGTTAACAGTTATGCCAAACAATCGGACTCTAGATTCTAAAAGGGACGACTATAAAGCAATGAGGATTCTTAACTTTTAGCTTCTACATGTAGATCAATAATGGCACTAGTTCAAAAGCTTCGGTGGATCCTTGGATCCCCTCACTCGTCCCCTCTACCCCAACTCTACTCTCTTCCTCTATTTACCCAAGACATTGATCTACGTAAGTGCTTCTGAGTTAACTCTAGAGTAAGGGTGGGTAGTAGGGGCCCGCACCCCGCTACCCTGCCCCCGTTCGCCCCACCCTAGCCTCCCGAGGGCAAGGGACAAGGTGCAGAGAAGGGTCCACCCCACCCTACACCATGTGGGTAGCACCCTTACTCTAGAGGTGCCAAGGAGATGGAATTCTCTTGTCTTGCATACCCTTTCTTTCACAAGAAACTGTCAATGAAATTGAAAAAATCCCCCTTGGCCCATTACCAATTTCAAAATGTCAAAGATACAGTCAAATGGTCCCACCATTCCCCTAAAAATCTCCTAGTTAAATCTGTATACACAGGAATCTCAATCCAGTCAAATGCTCTCAACTCCTCTCAACCCTCTTCAACATGGAAAAAATTGTTGGAGAATGCAAGATCCTTTAAAATTCCTTCTTTGGAAAGTATTACACAACATGTTCTGTCAACTAGGAACTATTGGACTTATAGTTTGGATAACAAAGTTTGGCTAGTGATCCAAAACGTTTGTCCCAATCCCTTTGGAAAAACATTTGGGATAATGCAGCAAGATATTCCTCAAACAATATGGTGTTTTTCTAAGAAACAATATAAGCCTAATGAGTCTAGAATGGGAATATTCCCATAATAAGATAAGTTTTATGTTAAATACATATGTCCTTCAAGTACTAATGCCTGTCCCATGGATAGAACAGTGTAGTAGTGGTCAGTCCAATTCACAATGTCATAGCACAAAAACTCCACATCACCTCCATCCCTTTGCCTCTACCTTCGCATTTTCATTATTATGTGGCTTTTGATGTATTCAAGGAAGAAGATTGCCTATTTCAAGATGCAAAATTATGTTCCTCTTCCATATTACACCATTGAAGAATATTGTTGATGGAAATTGGAGCATTTTTGCGCCAAGACAGCTCTGTCATTAAGTACCTTTGTATTTCAATGATAACAGCTCATGCTTTGGATTGAGGTGAAACTGGAGCATTCGAAAGCTAATTCTTTTAAGTAGGTTATAACTCTTTCAGCAACCAATCGAAAAAATCTATTTGCAAGCCCACTTCCTTAGAACACATTGAAAAGTACTTAATTCGATTATGAAGATATTCTTCCCATCATCCCATGCTATTTAGCATCGAATGCACTTGACCTAATCTTCTTTCACAATTTGCAAATTGTCCATATCTTATCTCTCAATTTCTTCATACCAGTATTCGTATCTTGATTACAAGTTACTTCAAAATTTCCCAAATAAGCTAGATATTCCACACAAAGACTTGTTGAGAAATTACGAGTTACTAAAACTAATAGCAAGCTTATTATTAATTGTATTTCTAGGAAATCCAGAAAAAGAAAAATTGAAAGAGAAACTACATAATGTGAAAGAGGCAGTTAGAAGAGATGGCACACTTACAAGATTATCAATTTAGATGATTGTGTTTGCATAATGCAATGAAAGTCTAGTAGCTCCCAATCTCTAGCAATGCTTAGGGACTTACCTACTGGTTTGTGAGCGTCTGAAAAGTGTAGACAAAGAAACATAATTAACACGTTTGTTATAACTAGTTATTCTGGATCAGTAATCGAGAAGTTTTATTTATAAGAATAGACAAAGCCTATTCAAGTACACATGGAGTAGACGTTTGTTATAACTATTAAGTATGGATTGCTAAAAAATCAACCAACACAATGGTGGGCTGGATTCAGAGAACACCAACCTTAAAATTTCACTTTAAAATGCATATTATTGCACAAAGGCCCAACACAAATCATTTGTTTCTCATCATGAACTGATTAAATTTACTCAAATTCTGCCTTGCTTATGAAGCTATCCTTGAAAATGAACTATAGGTGATGTATTTGGCATGATAAACATGGTGATGACATTGATGATAATATTATTATAGGTATAATTGGATGTTTGAACAATATATTACTTAAAAGGATGAACATGAAACAAAGAGCTTAAACTAGGTCAACACTCTAAATGCATACATACCAATACCACTGAAGGCATTATGTATCTCCAACTGAAAGAAATGAACAATAATCTACAAGCTTCTCCATCATCTGTAATCCAAATGCAAGAAATGAATATATATAACACACACACACACACACATATTTGTCCTCATATCATGTGTTAACGTCATGTTTCACACACCTTTGGCCAAGTTATAGCAACTTAGGTCTTAATTTTAGGCCTGCACACATAGAGGAAACAAAGAGAATCGGGGGATTTGATGGAGGCCGAGAGTCCCTGATGCTTAAGTCAGTATCACCTTAGTAGTTCGTGCGAGTGAGTAGAGAGTTTAGAGAGATTTCTTTGTACATGAGAATTGGCTTTTATACTAGGTTTCTGGTGTGTTAGGTGGATGTGTCTTCTCACAAATTCCTTTAATCAGATTCCTTTCATGCGGTGTGGCTCCTATCCTATAGGTGCACACTGTCAAGTTCCTCTTCCTTTACCTGTTAGAAGATTAAGGGGTTCCCGTGTTTCTTTCTCACCTGCTTGTACAGTGCTATCTAAGGCTAGGCGTCATAGGGGAATGCCGATGTAATGTGCCCTCTCTTTCCTTGCATTTTAAGGGTCTTCTCGCATGATTATGGCCATAAGTTGATCTCTGATGAGTCGGGGGACTCTAATAGGTCGAGGGGTCACCCAGTAGGGCCAAGCCCCCCATGTTTGGGCTTGTCTTCTAGGCCTTCAGCCCGAGGGAAAAAATTCCCTTATAGTTACCCCGCCAATTCTTATTGGATTAGTCTGATGGGAATTAATTCTTACCTTTGACTTCATTTCTTCATGGGCCATTATCATTTGATATCCACTCTTCTTGGAAAATGTGACCCTTTTGCTTCCCAGTTCTTCCACGTGTCAAGTCCTAGGGCATCCTTACTTGGCCTTTTCATCATTTGAAGCGATGTATGATGGTTCCCTTCCCGACTTTATTGACACATTTTTTTATGGTTGGATTCCAGCACTTGATTGTGTCCGTTCTGTCCCTTCCACATTGATGGTGTCAGGCGGTTCTCCCGATGTCGCATCGTGCTTCGTATTTCACCATATTTGAACCATTTTGTATTCTATGTCCAGTTTGTGGGGGTGGAAAGCCAACCATCACTTCCCTATATAAGCTTCATCCTATCCTTCTCATTCCCTCTTTACCACATTTGCCTTCTCCTTATGTCCCCAGTTTTCTCAGTCTTCTTCGCTTGACTTCTCCTTTTTCCCATCCGCACTATGAAGCAAACTTATGCTGATTACCACTGACGCTTGGAGGCTACCCACAAGTTCTTGTCATCACTGATTACCACCTTCCACATTCTAGAAAATGTGGTCTTTGAGGTTCTTGGGCCATAGGAAGGGGCAGTCGATGATGAGGATTTTGCCTATCACATTGCCCTTTTGCCTAGCATGTTCTCATGTAGGTTTAGTTTGGTCTTTTCTCATCCCATTTGTGACATGTTGGACCGTCTTGGGTTGACTCCCTCTAAACTCCACTTGAATGCCTGGAGGATCTTGATGTGCTGTTGGGTTTTGTGGCAGGATGCCTTATTGAAGTTGAATCCAGAGCATGTTGACCTCACTGGCTATGAATTTCCCCTCACTACAATCTCATAAAATGTGGGGGGAATCTTTGCAGTATCAAGGCATTGCACACCTTTGTGGTACTAGAATCATGCTACTATAAGGTCAAGGATTAGACCAACAAGTTCTTCTTCGCAAGGTCAAGTCGAGGATGGGAGTTTCTCGTCTGGTAGATAAATAGTGGGGAGTTACAGATTCAAGCTGTATGGGGATTGTCCTGGGCGACAAAGCGGTACAACCGACGTCTTCTCCTGACGAGTTGCGCCACATCGCTATCGTCAATGAGTGGGTGAAGAATCACCTAGATGCTATCCTCTCAAAAGCCCTCCTCGGGGACAAAAATATAATGGCGTATCTACCTCCCCTCAGCCACACTATCTTCGATGAGCATGGCATTCTTATCTGGTTGCCAACTATCCCAGCCAGGAAGCATTCCTCCGACCCTCCCCTAGTAGGCATGAGAAGAAACCCCGCTGGGAGAGGGCTAGGGCCGACAGCAGCCCCGAGTCTCCTCCTTAGTTTCTTCATGGGCACCCGTCGAAGGTGGTCGAGGTGTGCTGGCCACCGCTCGTGATGCCTACCCTGCCACCATCTACTTGAGTCCATCCTTCAAATCCTTTGTAGAGGCCAGAGGGAGAGGACTCCATTCCCAACGCACAAGCTGCTCCTAAGTTCATAGTTGCCCTATTCACTGAACCAGTGATGGTTGATGCTCTAGTGGCACCAATTGCGCCCATGGGCTTGCACGAGCTGTCCCGTGGGGCTAACTTACTCTTGATGCACTTCTATAGGTCGTGGAGTAGGCTCCCTGGCAGTCGACCTTGGTAGAACCCCCTCTCGATATGAATGTGACGTTGATCCCTTCTTCTCCATCCACTGCACAATCTGCAATTGGGGCCAAGTTTTCAAGGGCGCTTTTGAGGACCAGACGGAAGGACCTAGCCTATACGAGGTGGCTCAATTGAGCCACTTCGTGCTCAAGCCTCTAAAAAGGGTCCCGCTCTTGCCTTTGCCACCGTTGAGCATACAACGAATTTTGCCAAGAAGCTAGTTGAGAGGGCTCCTCGCTCGGGGGGGGGTGGGGGGGGTAGGGGAGCTGAGTTGAACTTAACCTCAGTCTCTGACCATGCCAAGGAGCTAGTTTCTCTAGTTTCTCTATCGCCTACTGCCGGCTGTCGACTCTCCAACTACTGAGATGGAGGTGGCCATGGAGACAAGGGCCAAGGAAGGTGGTCCTCGCACTTCTGGTGAAGGGAGAGAACACTCGATTCTCAAGGAGAAGCATTCTTCCGCTACTAGGGGCCTCTCTCATTCTTCAACTACTGACCCTACTACGGAGGTCGTAGGTGCAGTTAAGGATGTGGGGGCGACCATTCAGCCATCTCCTACGACTGGTTTTGATCCCACTCTTAATCATGATGGAGGTCGGGGTAAGTTGTTCGAGTAGCGGAAGGGGCTGGACCTGCTCCCCTGTGGGAGGGAGAAAATGGCCTTAAGGCTTATCCCATCCTTTAGAGCCCCACATGTAGGTAAGTTACTGAGCAGTTTAGGCTTGGACCTGCTCCCCTATTGACGCTCACGAGGAAGGTAAGTTTTCGGGTAGCCAAGAGTTGGCCCAAGTCCACTACGGGAGGGATAAGGCAACACTTAGGCATAACTCATCCCTTTGGTATCCCATGGGAAGGTAAGTTGTTATTGGAGATTCCATTGATGGATATTTACATTGACAGAGATGATGTTGGTAGAGATAACGTTGGTGGAGCTAGGGAGTTTACACATTTTATTCCTCAAAAAGTCATGCTTTCATTAATAGAGTTCATACTATTGACATAGGAATGTAAATTAAAAACAACAAAACTACTATTAATGAGATTTCCTAATTTCTGTCTATGCTCGACGTTCTGGGGACACGACATCTTGTTCCATTCGTTTATTCTGATATGGGCCCCTACTCCTCCTCCAGCCCGACAAGGGGAGTCATCGACGAAAACTTGCCAATGCTTCATGTGAGGCCCATATTTGCTCCCTTCCAATGGCCCCTTTGGCTCCACCTTTCTAAGCAACCGAAGGGTGACCATGCCTATCTCGCCAGCCTTGGGCTTCATTTCTTGCATGTAGCATTCTCGTGCCAAGACTTGTTCTCCTCGAATCTCTCCCACTTCCTGAGAGGTTGAGAATTTCATCTTCAAATGGTAGGTGAAAGTGACAGCCCTTAGGCTGTTGAGGGTTGGCCAGCCAATTATGATGTTGTAAGATGACAAGGCTTTCACCACCAAGCAGTCAACCATGATAGAGGCCATGCAAGGGGCACTACCCACCAAGATGGACAATTGGATGGTCTCGACGGGTTGGACCGTCTTCCTTGGAGAAACCCTTTAGCGGCATGGGATCTGACTGGAGTCAAGTGACATTTATTTCCATCCGGGTAAAAGCTTTCCAGAAGCGGATGTCCACCAAGCTACCATTGTCGACGAGGATTCTTCTTGTATTGAAGTTGGCGATTAGTATGGTCACCATGAGGACGTCGTCTTGTGGGTAGGGGACCCCCCTCCTCATCGATTAGTATTGTTATGGGGGTCGGTTCGCTTCTTCTGCACTTGGCAAGGCTGTACTTGGCAGAGTACACCTCCCAGTATCAAGCCTCTCTAGCGTGTGCCTTTTGCTTGGATGAGGTTGCGCCTCCGCCAGTGAATCTTTTTGCGATGGTTCTGATTTTCCCTAGTGGTGATTGGGGGAGGCCGTTTGGGGCCCTTTGCTCAGCGTCCGTTCACCTCAGACTTTCTTCCCTCCTTGGCCTGTTTCCCCTCTCAGCACTTCTTTACTTGGATCCCCTTCTCCATTCTAGTTTTGGCCTACAGGCGAGAGGATATCACGGCCCTAGCCGATCCGCTTGCTCCCTTCCTCCTTTTAAGGAAAGAGAATCTTCGATATTGTGGGTGGTGGACTACTGGTAGGTGCAATAGCGTTGGTTAGTGCTCTCATGGCCATCATCTTGCGTGGGCTGGCAGTCATCCTTTTGGATGACAAGTGTTGACTAGTCAAATTGAAGTCACATGCCTTTCGTGGGGTCTTCTTCCCTCCTACCATCACGCGGTTCCCTATTCTACTTTTCCAGAGCCTTACCTTTGGCTGGGACCTTCCTTTTCTTGTCTACAAGCTCCAGCCCCTTCCTCCTTGGCTCAGTTAGGGCACGAAGCATGTCCTTGGTGTTGATGAAGTTTTTGTCTTGATCCATGAACTCAAGCAATGTGGCAGAGTCCTCATTTCTAGCTCTTTGATGAACTGGGACCGGGGCCATACTCTTCCCAAGAGCTCTGACGGCGTTATCTTCTCATTCTGGTCATCAGTCGTCATGCACTCCTTGTTGAACCTGGACAAGTACACCTTTAGGTTTTCATGTTCACCTTGTTTGATGATGAGGAGGTATGCTGCAAGACACATTCTTTTCCTGCTTTCCATAAACTATGTAACGAATAGGTGGGCTAGTTCCTCGAAGCTATTTATGGACCTAGGCGCTAGGGACCCAAATCACACTCTCGCCAAATCGTTCAAAGTCAATGGAAAAGCTTTGCAGGCCACCTACCCCGGAAAGTCGTGCAGGGTCATATGAGCCCTGAAGGTTTCCAGGTGCTCATGGGGGTCTCTAGTCCCTTCATATATCTCCATGAGGGGGACCCATAACTTCAGTGGTAAGGGCATATCCATCACCTCCTCGCTATAGGGTAGGCTTGTGCTGGTGAGCAGTTGGTCTACCGATCACAAGGTGCCCATCTTTCTTGCCATTTCCTCGTATTTTCCTTTGAAGTTACGCAGCTCGTTTTGCATGTTCTCCCTCTCTTCCTCCACGTCGCCTTCCCCTCCAACATTCCTGGACCTAAAATGCTCGCTATTGTTGGGTTCCACATCCTTCTCTGGCTCGGTAGTCAGCCTTCTTACAAGCTGTTCCATCATCATGAGTCTTGCTTCCATATTTATCAATGTAGCTTCTCCTTGTCCCTAAGTCGTCTGAGAATAAGTTGTTGTGAGCATGCGAAGTACACATGAGTCTATGAAGATCCCACAGACAACGCCATTGTTAACGTCATGTTTCGCACACCTTTGGGCCAAGCTCCAGTGACTCGGGTCTTCAATCTTGGGCCTGCACACACAGAGGAAACACAGAGAATCGGGAGCCTTGGTGGAGGCCGGAGAGTCTTTGATGCCTAAATCAGTATCACCTTACTAGTTTGTGTGAGTGAGTAGAGAGTTTAGATAGACTTCTTCATACCTGGGGGATTGGCTTTTATACTAGGTTTTTGGGGGTCAACTGCCCATACCTCATGTCAGGGGGATGTGTCCTCTCAATAGTTCCTTTAATCAGATTCCTTGAATGCAGTATGGCTTCTGGGGTAGCGCAATTAATGCGACTTGGCACTCTATCCCTTTTATCCTATGGGTGCATGCTGTCAGGCTACTCTTTTACATGTCAGAAGATCAAGGGCTCCCTATGTTTCCTGCCCACTTGCCTGCACAATACTATCTAAGGCTAAGTGTCGTAAGGGAATGCCGAGGTGATTTGTCGCCTCTTTTGTATTTTGAGGGTCTTCTCTCATGATTATGGCTATAAGCTGACCTCTGATAGGCTAGGGACCTTTAATGGGCCAAGGGTTGCCCAGTTGGGCCGAGCCCCCTATTCTTGGGCTTGTCTTCTAGGCCTTCGACTCGAGAGGAACAATCCCCCTTACATCATGCATACTATTTGTCCCTATTATACTTGGCTACCATGGACACCAGTTGTAGGTAGATATTGAGAAGGAATTGTTTGGAAACAATTTTAGAGCACCTAAACATTTGAATGTTGATGATTACAGATGGAAACTTTAAACATTTGGCTGTATGGTCATTCCAGAAACTTTAACTGATGTTATGGGTAAAGAAAACAAGAATCTAACGAGGGACTTAAAAGTGGGAAAATAAAGATCTCTTTCCTGGTTGGACAAATGAAGTATTTCTAATATGAGTGACCAGGAATTTCTTAGTTGTCTTAAGAATGGTGGTGGGAATATTTTACATATCTCTGAAAGTGGTATACCATTGAAATAAGAGGAAGACGCGTAGTGTTCAAATTATTCAGAAAGATATATGCTTCCAGCCGGATGCCGTTAGTATCTCAGTTTTATACCCTCCAATGGGATGCAACCACGTAAGCTTTCTAATATCTTTACAGTAGGAACGTAATTAGTCATGTTCAAATATATTGCAAAAAATGTAACTAAAATATATTGCCTAGTTACATTTCTGGCAATATATTCAAACCAAGGATTACCATTAAGCTTATAAGTAGTACCTGAAGATCCTTTGCCTGAGTTGTTACTCCCAGCCGTGATTGCCAACTGATCATAGCTAGTGGCTAAGTTATTAATTTGTTGCAGCACTACTTTTAGCAACTGTCTCTGTCATTCTTATTCTTCCTCAACTGGACAAACTCTCATTTCAAGGCAGACACAACTTCAGCAAGTTGAGCATGGTGGGTACCTTCAGCCATTGCACAGGAATGTGGCTCTAGAATAACCCAGTCATAAAATTTAACTTGAGAAAATGCATAAATTACCCATACTACATAGCCCTAGACGTAAGGCTAAACTCTTAGGCTTCTAGAACCACAACAGACAGTAGATAGTGGAAGAAGAGAGAGAGATAGGCGACAGGGGTGCTGAATTCCAAGAGTTTCGTGAGGGGAGAGAGAGAGAGAGAGAGAGAGAGAGAGAGAGAGAGCCGACGAGGGTGCTATTGTGTTTGAGTGTGACTTGTAAGCGTGAGGTATCAAGGGGCAAGGGGTTTAGAAACCCTATATATTTAAAACGACGTTGTTTTTATTGCTAAAAATGACACTATTTTGAATATTTATGGTTTCTAACCTATATGCTCCCCTGAAAATGACGTCGTTTTTCTGAATATGAGCTGGGTTGGGCGTTTTGGGTTGGGATGCTAAGTTTTGGGCTTCTAAACCCAAATTTCCCCCTTAAAACCTGTCTTGGGTTCCCCCCTAAACTCTAAACCAAACCTATTTTTTATAAATTTAATTTTAATGTTTGTTTTTTATTTATGATTTTTATAATTTTTCTCAACACTAAATTTAATTCTTAGTATTGATTGTTAATAAATACTAATTTATTAGTGCCTAATTAAATGTTATTATGCTATAGTATTACAATTTACATGCTATTAACTTATTATACTATACTAATTTCTATACTAGTATCTACCTTATTTTTATACTAGACTTATTTTATAGTGTCTAATTACATGCTATCATACTTATTATTATATTATAATAATGTATAACTTATTTTTATACTAGACTTATTTCTAGTGTCTAATTACATGTTATTATATTACATGATTACATAGTATTATATTATACTAATATCTAACTTATTTCTAGTATTTAATTACGTGCTATACTTTAGTAAATTTGTATTATGAGTTATTAACTTATTATAAAAACTTATTTCTATACTAGTGTCTAATTTGTTTCTATACTAGACTCATATTTTAGTGTCTAATTACATGTTATTATACATTAGTATTACATGTTATTACTATACTATGGTGTCTAATTGCATATTATATTAACGTCTAACTTATTTCTATACTATACTTATTTCTAGTGTCTAATTACTAGTGTCTACATTCATTTATCTTGCCATATATGTATCTTTTTATCATCTCCAACACGCCATATTAAACCTTCCTTAGTGATATTAATAGAAGAACTGATGCTTCTCCAATAGAAAGAAGGTCTTGACCCTAATTGAGCTTCAAGAATAGAATTATTAGGGAGGTATTTGGCTTTGTAGATTTTGGCAGTTAGAGAATTTGGATTGATGAGCATCCTCCAAACATGTTTGTCTAGTAGAGCTAAGTTGAGACTTAGTTCCCAAAACCAAGACCACCATTTGTTTTACCATAACTTACAATTCCAGCTTTTCTAGTATAGTTCGGAGTTGTTAAGCTTTTTGCACAATACGTTTGCAATAAAAATACACTTATGGTATCTGTAAGAATGACTTGAATAAGAGCCTTGATCAATATGTCTTTCCCAGCTTGTGAGAGAAACTTAATTTTTCAGTTTTCAGCCCTCTAATCACCTTTCCAATAATTCCTTGAAAAACTATCATTTTTTTTTTTAAATCTACCAACGAGATATGGAAGACCTAAGTGTTTCTTCATATTTGAAAAAGCTTGTAAACCAGCAACTTGCATGATATATTACCTTGTTTGTTGCTTAGTGTTCCTATATGTTATTATATTATGTATGGTGTAATACTATCAAGTTTACCTATACCAAACTATTATTCTATTTATATTATAGTATACGTATATTATTTTATAATAATTAGCTCATACTAGTATATTATTGAATTTAAATATACAAGTTGTATATTAGTATATATGATCAATATATAAATAATACACATTTTTATAATATATGTACAATATCAGATTTGGAGTTGTAGGGATAAAATCGAAATTAGAGTCCATGTCTATCCGGTGACACCCCTGACTCTGATCGAAAATTAAAAAAAAAAAAAAATCCAACTCTGACTTGTTAGTGCTTTGATTCCAACGGTGTGGAGTCGGATTATCATGACATCAATGATTGGATTATGGAAATTCTCAATCCTAACAATAAATTGAATCTTATAATAAAAGAAATTTATCAATTTCAATTGTTTGCTGTTCTTGTTATGGACAAAATCTTTGATTTTTGACAAAATCAGATCATTTATGAGTTCCCTAGCATCACCACTGACCAATTTATCTCTAGAACCCTTAGATCTTATAGAGACCATATCAATGTTTGGGACTGGGAACTTTTAAATAGCAACCCCATCTGATCTCCCCTCACCAGAATACTTCTCAATCTTTCTGATATGGCAGTAAGGTCAAGTGGTAGTACTGCGGCAGCAATTTGTTGAGCACATGATGGTTCCTTAACATTTGTAGGAACGGATTTTTTAAGCAGCACCAATTTGAGCCAAAGAGAAGCTATGGCAACATTCATAGGAGTTCAAGAAACTCTTTCTCAACACCTTAGAAAGATTATCATTGAAGGGGATTCTCTAGTAATCATCAAAGCAATAGAGCAGCCTAGAAAAGCATTAGATTGGAAAATAGAAGGAATGGTTAGAGACACAAGATTCTTACTCCATGAATTTGAAAGCTGGATAGCTGTTAAAATACATCGAGCCCAAAATTGATACGCACATTCTATTGCGTAATAGGCAGCTTCTAACAACTTGTATGGAAGTATCCATCTAATGAAATTTACATAGTGCCTATTGGATTTCATAGTGGGAAGAATCCTCTCGTGTAATTATTTTAGACTGCATAGTATATGTTTGTAACTGTTTTATTAATGAAGTCTATTACTTGCAAAGAAAAAAAAAAGTTGAAATCTGTAGTCATCTACTTTAAATTAGCCAATTGATAATTGATACTGATCTTGGTAGTCTCTACCTTAATGTGATATTTTCAAAGTCACATTTTCTCATAGTGCAATGGTGATTAGCCGATCTTCAGCGCCCTTCTAACTTGCACTTATCATACTAGGATTATTGCTTTCATAAAATTATCTAGTGAACGATATAGTCCAATATGGAAAGCAATCAAAGCATGCACGTCCTAAGACAAATATAAATAATTAAATCTATTTTTTCGTATCAACTTAAATATTTAGGACAGGTGGTGATTTGAGTATTTAAGCATAACTTGCAATGATACTGTGCACATTATTGTGATTTGAGGATTTAAGCATTTAAGACAAATATAGAATAGACGTTTGTTCGTCGATTATCTTTGTATAAAATGATACTGTGCAAATTATCGTCTTCAAAGTTGCATCTTTATTTTAAATTTACATAAATTTACTGACTGAGGAACTTTCTAAGCTAACATACTGTCATTCTACAACCAGAAAATGCCAAATTAACCAACAATGCATCTCAGTTCTTAAGAGGGTAGCTAGCTTCCATTGCAATGCCACAAACACCTTGATTATCTGCAGTATCACGTTTCAACCTTATGTAACCTGATTCACCCCAGCCAGTGCCCCATGAATTCTTTACTAGCCAGTACTTCATACCATTTGTTTCTCCATATCCTACAGCAGTGACTCCATGATTGAGCAGCTTTCCACACCGGTCAGTGAAGATACCCTGAGAGTACAGTTGAAATTCATAACCAGACGCATCTATGGCGACCGAGACAGGTTGGTTAGCAACTGCAGATTGTAGGCTTTTCTCATTATTCACCGGAACGCTCTCATAGCCGCTTATTGTCACTACATGATCTTTTTCCTTTCCTTTGTCGCAGGTGCCACTTGATGCTCTGTAAGGATATTCCTCTTCAGTGGTCAGTCCACCGGTCTCTTTTATGAATTCAAATGCTTTGTCCATGTATCCACCATTGCAGCCTTGACACTGCAAATCACAGTCCACAAGCTCTTGTTCTGACAAAGATATCAATTGCCCTGTTTTGATTTTGTTGATACCTTCCACAGCCGCCACTGAGGAGAATGCCCAACAACTTCCTGAATCAAAAGGTTGGGAACGTTACAGCTTAATTTTCTGCAAATTTTGGGATTAAAAGCTGGCCAAATGACTTACCATAATCAAGATATTACTAGAATGTATAAAAACAATATTTATGTTGAAGTTAGCACTCAGGAATCAAGACATTACCGGAATGTGTTAGAACAAAGTCATCATCACTATGTTTTTTATTTATTTATTATAGTATGGCTGTTGTTAATGTTGTTGTTACTATATTGTTACTGTTATTGTCAGAAAAGCTCAGACATTTATGCCAAATGGAGACAACTATTTTCCCATCTTCTAGGACGTAACTCTTAAATATTATATATAATAGCACAAAGTTATTCTAATATAAATGAATTAGCTATAGAAGTGAACATCTAATACTTTAAAAGGTTTTTGAAAAGAAAAAAGAAGAAGGTTGTTAGTAGTCAATTCTCCTGATCACCTCTAATCACTTGAAGTTCAAGTTTCCTTCGAGAAAAAATACAAATTCCTACCACATTGGCCTTGATTCTTAATTGGAGTAACAGCACCATTCTTTCTCCAATCCACTCTAGTTGGCAAATCCACATCTTTGCCATAACTGAAGTTTGTCTTTGAATGCCCCATAGATCTGAATCCCAAGTAGGTAGCTTTAAACTCGTCATTTGTAAGGTCTGCAAACTTATTGTCAGTGAGCTTGAATGACAAGTTCTGAGAGTTGGTGTAATCGATGAACTGGACGTTAAATTGGTAAATGCCAAAGCGCATTTCCCATTCCTGTTGACTCTTATATGTTCGACCATGCCGCTCCAGCCAACTTTCATACCTCTCTCTCATGGCTTTGGGGTCATACACTGGAGGCGTGTACTTCTCAGAAAGCGCCCTTAATGGTATCCATAGAATTAAAAGAATCAAAAGTACTGTCAAGGTGGCATTTTTTGATGCAGCAAGAACCTCCATGGCTGCTAGCTAGCTTGGAGATAATAATGGTGAATGGAATATTGTGTATACAATATTTATAAATGAAAATAAAATATTAACACAATGAGTAAGGTTCCATGTTTAAATTGGTTACGTTTGGGCAATCCATTTTTTGAGATTGCTCATACATTTAAGGTGTTTTAGTTGTTTACTTTTTGTTCATGTCTTTGGTGCTTCTGATCAATTTTGACAAGGCAAGTTATTTGTGGTTCAATTTCCATGCATGGCTAGCTTGTATGGGAGTAGAGGTGGAGTGGATATATAGTTAATGTATGGCCATGCAAATCATCAAGCAATTTGAATCAATTTGGTCTTCCACTTGGCAAATTAAGTAGCTAGGCGTCACCCTTCAAATACTAATAATATTATTTTTAGCACACTCTATTTTACTAATGGTTTTCTTGCGTCAGTTTTTCTATCAATGTTAGTATATATGATATCTTAACGTAAATTATTTGATATTCTTTTTTTTTTCCTATAAAAGAATGAAATCTTATTGCTCAACAAGTCTTACAACATCTCAAGAGATACAATTGACTGAATACATGTTGAAATTTCTTCTAAACCTGTGCAATCTTCTTGTCAAGATTATGCTTCCTGAGCAAGAATATGAGCAGCCTAATTAGCTTCTCTTCTTGTATAGACAACTGAACAAAAGACATAAGAATTAAGTTATCCTCAATTAACCAACTTGCCTGTGACCAATTTGGATTTTTCATTGAAAAATTATTCCCCACTTGTAAGGCATCTTCTTCCAATATAAATGATCGAATACCCATTTCTTTACAGAAATTTGCAGCAACCATTACAACATAAGATTCAGCCATCCAAGGGTTTGCATATAGACTTCTAGGAGCACTAAGACAACCTATCACTTGGCCTTGTCCATCCTGAATGCTCGCACTTGTGCCAATCTTTCCCTTGATCTCCTTATCAATCACAACATCCCAATTGGCTTTGTAACACTTACTAGGATAGTCCATTTTTGATGGGTCTATCCAATATTTTGTTGATGAGGCTTTTTGTGGTTCTGTGAATTTTTAAAAGCTAGCCAATCTTCCTTTGCTTTGTTGATGATGGAATTAGGATGTTTGAACTATTTTCCATAAATAAAATCATTTCTTCTGAACCATATCAACCTTGCTACTATTGCCGCTTCCTCTAGTTCTCTTTTTGGAGAGTACTACAAAGTTTGCTCCAAATGTCCAGTAAAGATTTACTTTGAGAAACCATCTTGACTACATTTAGAACTTTTAGCTTCCAAATCGGTTTCCAAACAATTTTTTCTCTTTTGTCATAAGAGCAATTCCCTTGATATCTAAGTTTAATATCTCTATGTAAATCATAGGCACTTTTAATAGAGAAAATGCCATCATTTGTATAGGGCCACACTAGACTATCCTCTCTTCTCCCAATGCAAAGAGGAATATCCTTCGAATTAGATAAGCATCATGAGAGAAAAAAAGGGTGTTTAACTTACTCATATTCCATCTGTTCAGGTCAGTGTCAATGAGCTCAGAAACCTTAGCATCTTCATTTGCATTCAAAATTGGTGACTGAATCATCAAAGAATGGGGCTGAGGAATCCATTTGTTTTTCCATATTCTGACTTGTCTTCCATTTTCTGTCCTCCATATCAGGCCCTCCTTGAGTAATTTTTACCCTGCAATGATACTCCCAAGTATAGGATGGTTTGTTTTCCAAAGTAGCCTCCAATAGATCTTTGTTTGGAAAATATATATATATATATATATATATATATAAATATATTTTTTAAACTTTAGTAGGTAAAGATTTAGGATTCTTTAGCATTATCCAACTTTGTTTTGCCAATATGGCTAAAGCCTAAATTAAAGCTTTCAAAGTCTCAAAATCCACCCCGAGCCTCTTTTGCTTAGTCCTCTATTCCCATTTTATTCATTGAACTTTTGTATTTTCTCAAAATTTTCATTCTATCCCCATTGGTTCCATTCTATCCCCACCAATATTTTCTCAACATTCTGTTTGGCTTCTGAGTAATCGAGGCAGATAATAGAAAGATGCCAATGGTCTAGGTTGAAATGGCTTTTAAAACTGCTTTCAACATAATTTCCTTCCTTGCAGCAGAAAAAAACTTTTTTTTCCAGTTGAAAATATGAGCCCATGTTTTGTCTAATAAAGAATTTAAGGCTGAAAATTTAGATCTTCCTACTGCAGCTGGAAGCCACAAGTGCTTCTCATAAGTTCCAGTTGATCTCACCCCTAGTATTTGCACAATTGTACTCTTTATATTTGGTGGAGTGTTCCTACTGAAAAAGATAAAAGTCTTTTCTTTATTTAACATCTGCCTAGAGGCCCTCTCATATTGTTCCAAAATATATAAGACTCTACTCTATTCCAAAGAATTTGCTTTACAGAATAAGAGACTATTATTAGCAAAAAAGAAAAAAAAAAGAGGGATAATAGCAATTAGAGATCTTCTAATAGGCACACCTGAAATGCTGCGAATATGCTCAGCTTGGTTTAGCAATGAAGTTAGAGCCTCAACACACATAATAAAGAGATGTGGTGAAGGGGAGTCTCCCTATCTTAGACCCCTTAACTTCCATTGATCAGTATGGAATAAGAGATTGAGGAGATGCATTCTATAATAGGAGAAGTCCACCTGTGGGCAAATCCCATTTTGTTCATAACTGCTTCAAGAAACCTCCACTCCACACGATTATATGCTTTACTCATATCGAGTTTAAGAGCCATATAACACTCATTTCCTTTCTTATTAGTGTTCAAGGAATAAAGAGTTTCATAAGCCACAAGAATATTATCAATTATACACTTCGCTGAGATCAATGCACTTTGATTTGGGGAGATGATCATTGGTAGTTCCTGTTTCAATCTGTTGGCAAGTACTTTGGCTACAATCTTGTAGAGTACATTGCATAGACTTATATGTCTGTACTCTCTAACTCTTTTAGGCTCCTTAACTTTTTGAATGCGAGTGATGAAAGTGTCATTAATACTTCTGAGAGAGCATCCTCCCTTGAGAAAATTGAGCACAAAACTGCATACTTCCTTACCAACATCCTTCAAGTGAGTTTGATAGAATTGAGCAAGAAACTCATCAGGACATGGAGAACTTAGGGGAGGCATTTGGAAAATAGCTACTTTGACTTCTAAATCAGAGATATTAGATAAAACCATGTTATTCATATCATTAGTAACTTTACCATCCATATGGGCTAGGCAGCTGGCAATCTCTACAGGATTTGATGAATTAAATAGAACTTTAAAAGAATAAATAAAAATATAATCTATTTTGGATTGATCTTGGTGTAGCTCTTCATGTTGATCAATGATTTGATTGATGAAGTTTGCTTTCCTTCTTTAATTTGCATGCATGTGATAAAATGTAGTATTTATGTCCCAGTGAGCCAACCACTGCTGCTTTGCTCTTTGCTTCCACTTGAGCTCCTCTTCTTCTAATAAATTCTTCACTTCACTATGCAATTGCTTTATAGTACTCACTTGTTTATCATCTGCTGAGTCTTGCAAGTGTGATATTCTCTCCATTCTATCTCTAATTGCACCTGAAGTCTTCTTATTACAAGATTGGTTCCATTTTTGCAGTACTTCTTTACAGTGCTGAATTTTGCCACATATATCAGGCCTACCTCTAAAAGCACCATGGCCTTTCTTCGCTTCCTTTATAATCTTCGAGCAATATTCCTTCTAATTCCAAGAGACTTCATATTTGAACAAAAATGTCTTCTTCCTCAAATTCCTCTCCTTTCTTCCAACTACAAGAAAGAGGGGATTATGATCAGATTTGACAGCAGGTAATACAGTACATAGAGAATCTGAAAAACTTTGGTGCTTCTCTAGATTTGCAACAGCTCTATTAAGTTTATCCTTAGTAAAACCTTTATCCCTTCTATTATTAGTCAATGTAAACTTAGGCCCCTTGGAATAAATATCACTAAGTGCACAAAACTCTAATGCCTCATGAAAAATTTCCATTTGTTTGTATGGTCTTAGAGCAGCTCCCACTTTTTCTAATTGGCATGTCATTTCATTAAAATCCCTCACACATGGTCATGGAATATTAGTGACAAGCCTAATATAATTTTGAAGATTTCAACTAGATTCCTCTTACAAATATCAGGATGTCCATAGAGTCCAGTAAACATCTTGAAGTCCTTGCTAGTGGTTCCTTAACTCCAACACTGATACACCAAGTAGAAAAGTTTATAAGATTTACTTCCAGTTCCTTCTTCCATAAAAGACCCAGCCGACCACTGCTTCCTTTACTATCTACTACAAAACAACAATCATAATTCAATCTAGCTCTAAGTTCCTCCATTCTTCTTTTATTGCATTTGGTTTCCATGAAAAAAACCAACTTATGGGACTTTTCCTTAGTTAACAAACTAAGAATTCGAACTGTCCAAAGGTTCCTAAACCCTCTACAGTTCCAACTTGAGAGACTCATTGATACTGGCATTAAGTTTTCATGATTCTCTCCATTAGTACTAATCATCCTTCCTCTCTTTTTACTAGGGCCCTTAGAACAAGTCTCCATCTCATCATTAAAACTTCCCGTGAAGATTGATCACTGCCTTCTTTTACTCCCTTTTTTTTTATCAAATGTAACCTCACCTATATCCATGTCTTTCAGGTCCTTTTTTTCCCTGTAGTATGCTGCTTCATTGAATGATTAAAAATAACTGCAGGGGCATATTCAACATTCTAATATAGCTCGTTTGGTATGATATTACTAATGGCATTCAAATCAGATTCCATATCTATAGCAATTAATCCATGATCCTTAAAATTTGAGAACCTTCCACGTCATCATCTTCAACTTGCTGATCTCCATTCTGGGATTTTGAGCAAAACCCACCTTCTCTCTTTTTTTGTTTATCACTCACTCTAGGTTTTGTGGTAGTAGCTCTCAAGCATACCACATAAAAGAAGTAGAATCAATTATTATAAAATTAAAATTTTCTATATAAATATTATATTTATTCATTTTTTAAAAAAAATAATACATGACACTTACACACTCTCTATAACTATAAATATCATTCCTCTATTTAAAATCATGGAATTAGCCAGCCCAAGTATGGGCCAAAATTGAGCTTTCCAGAGTGGATAAAATATAAATCCTTTTGTGTAGTCTCCTTTCACGATGTTTTTTTTGAAATAGACTTCAATTCATTAATGAATGAAGGAAGTTACAACTGTGACCAATAACAACGGGTAACATGCCCCGATTACAAGCCAACTACCCATCGGTTGTACACTCTCCCGCACACAATTTTCATTGTGCCAGACTTTGTCAAAACTTCTAAGCTCTCCAATGACGACACCATACTGAGATGCGAGACTCTGTTAAAACAGAAGTGTCCATCTCGGTTCGTCTGTGAGAAAAAAACAACACAATTCATCCCCACCCTCCAAGGAGGAGAGGAACTATCCAACCATCACCCTCTATAAGAGGAAAGGACTCCCAACCCTCATCCTCAAAAGAGGAGAGGTATTTGTCTATTCCAAAAAAATATTTATTAAAACCTAAATTAAAAACAGCCCTAACAGATCACTGAACAAAATAAACTGCTCTCCACTAGTGCCATATGCCCACTAGCCTTTCGCCCAACACTAACTGCACATGAGTTTCTGTCAGCACCTATGCTATTCACTGGTAGCCTGCACACACACGATAGCCTGCACCACGCCCTTCCTGCACAAGGATTTCTGACAGCAAACCAAACCAAAACAAAAACACTTTCTGCACAAGGGCTTCTCTCCGTCGCCAGCCCATATCCACCAAAAAAACACTCCAAACTCCACTTCGGCTAGACGGATACCAGAGACAAACCAGAGACCAAGCACACTGAGAGCTTATTTCCAGACACAAACCATAACCAAAACCAAAAAACCTCAAACCGCTGCGTCACCCCATGCACAGAGAACCTGGAGCTTAAACACAGACGTACAAAACAGAGAACTACAGAAAAAGAAAAAAATGAAAACATAGAAAAAGAAAACAAACAACCACCGTTTGACCCTACATCGCTTGATACTCCCATCACCATCCATGAGGACATCCACTGTGAGCTACGCCCGAGATCCACCCCGGAAGACGCTTTATCCCCTCCATACAAATCGGCTTGCTTCCCCAAAATGATCCTCTGTTTTCCATGGATAAAACAGAGTTCCTATACCCCATAGAAGAGCACCCCAACCCGCAAGTTAACTCCATCTCCATGAGCAAACTCCCTGACCAACCCACGCCATAAGCCCTCAAAACTGTCCCCTTAGAAGACCCAAACCGAACGGTCAGGAACACCTGTCATTTGAAACCGAAATCCTCCATCTCCACCATGGAATATCTCTCCGCCCAGTTGGGTGATTTGTTAAGGAAGAAGACTCGGAAACAAACGCCTGGTGATGAACATAACACAGCCAAACAGTTTTTATTATCAAAGGAAAAAAGAGACTAAGAAACAAAAGCGAAAAAATAAAAGGAGGAGGGAGGGAGGAGCCGAAGCTCCACCTCCCTCAAACGGCTTTCCTAAACGATTCCAAGAGAGAAGTGAGAGTTTCTCTCACTAGCAAGGGGAAAAAACTGTTTCACGATGTTAGTCTAGGTTGTACGTGTGAATGATCTGCTGCAACTGTATACCGTCGAAGTATTGGTAATCGACCTCCCCCCGTCCTATGTTTTGCTTCTGTGATGTTTGTTGATTGGGTCATCTACTAACCTTATGGGCCACAATATGTATTGGTCTCGAAATATACCATATAATGGGCTTTTAAAATCAATAGTCCTAAAATTAGACCAACTTGGGTCATAATTATGTGCCAACTATGGGCCAAAATTGAGCTTTTCAGAGTGAGGAGGATCGCCCTTAGTGATTACGCCATGGATTGGATAGGAGTTTCTTTATGGTTGCTAAATGGATAAGATGTTTAATAAAATGACACCATGGTTACAAAAGGAGAAATATGGAAAGTGCGTTATCTCCCGATAAAGCATCCAGACGGTGTATCCCGATAAAAATCTTTAATTTTTTTTTATTTAGTGATTAAAAAAATGTTTTTGTAATAATGTTGTGAATTTTTTATTTTATAAAAAATGTTAAAGGTGATTAAAAAAATATATGAAAAAAAAAATTGCACTCATCGGGAGATTCTCTCGGTAGTAGTTGTAGAATCACTTGAGAAATTAATATATGATAGGTATGAGCAAAAATGTTCTGATACCATATTAAATCACCACTTATCATAAAAATTAAGTTGGTAAGAAGAAATCATTTTAATTATTCTTAAGAACTTAACTCGGTGGAAAGTTATACATTTTTTTATTTAAAATATATTTTAGCACTCCCTCTTGTTATGTGAACTCAACATATAAAATATCTAGTTAAAATATTTATAGGAAAATTACATAAAGACGGCAAGATAAATTTCTTGATAATTAAGAAATTCAAATTCTTAATAAGACTAAAGTCTCCTGATTAGGTGGAGGCAAGCTGATGAAGGAGGAGGGCGAGGGACAGACCTGCTGATGAGGTGTAGGAAGCCTGCAGAAGGGACTTTTAAAGCTAATTTCAATGCTGCTATTAATGATCAAAAGAAGCTAGTTGGATTGGGAGTTATTATCCGAGACTGAGAAGGTCAGATTATTGCCGCCTTTTGTGATCAAGTGAAGATGGCAGCTGATTCTGCAATGGTAGAGAGTTTAGCTTTGAGGAAAGCTGTGATACTATGTTCTGATTTAGAGTACCTTAATAAGGTGATATTTGAAGGAGATGCTCAAGTGATTGTGAATGTAATAAATGAAGATGAAGAACTCTGGACTTGGTATGGGCAAGCGTTAGATGATGTAAAGCAGTTTTTCAAAATCATGTTACATTGGAAAGCAGCCTTTATTCGTAGATCTAGTAATGTGGTTGCTCGCCTATTAGCCAAGCAAGCTTTATCCATGGATGGTTGTAAAGTTTGGTTAGAAGAGAGTCCTTCTATGATAGAGGACTTGGTGTCTTCTGATATGCTATGTATCTTATTGTTTTTATTAATAAAATGTTATGCAGTTTCAAAAAAAAAAAGTCTCCTGATTAAAATATTAATTAATCAAGTTCTGGATTAATCTTCATATCATCCACTCTAAATTGAAGTGTCCACATCCTTAATTCGTCTACAAAATGTATATTTATTTGTTTAAATAAATAATTTTTCTCACTTACCACAACCCTACCCTGGGAAAAAAATGTGTATGCATGGTATCTATACGCACATACAAGAGGGAGAGGGAGAAAGAGAGAGAGCAGCAATTGAAATATCTTATAGATAAATCATAAAAGAAAAATAAATATTTTATAGATAGGAAGATGTATAAACTGTATTATCTCAACGTTCAAATATTATTCAAATGCAAATATTTTTCTATCTCAAGTTTTCAAATTTTTAACTTTTTTATTTAATTATTACCTAATCATTATAATTTTTCCAAATTTCCAACCAAGCATAAAGAACAGTTCAACTTTTTTAAATTTTAAAACAAAAATAATATTAAAAAATTAATATTTTAATACTCTTTTAACTTTATAATTATATTAATCAACTTTTTCTCTTATATTTTCCAAAATCCCATAAAAATCTTAAGTCAAATTATTTCACTACTATTTACAAATTATCTTACTACTATTAATAAATTTCTCATCTCATCCTATCTCATATGTTGTAACTAAACCAGGCCTAATTCATGATGGGATTATTATGTATGTAAAAATTTTGTCTTAAAAACCTTTTTGCACGAAGTTTTTATCCACAACAAAATCTATAATGTGTTGTAGTGGATATTAAGCTATGTGAATTTTTTTTCTTTTTTTGCCTCGTTTTTTCTTTTTTGTTTGTCATAATTCTTTTAATACAAACTTCGAGCGAATTCTTCAAGAATCTTCCATTTACTATATATATTCACCAATGTTTTAAGATGGTTTTCAAGATAAATTATAGAAACCAAGGCAAAAATAGCAAAGATTTATGGATATCAATCATTATTGATATCCATATTAAGATCTTTGCTATTTTGCAAAGCTTATATGTTATTATTGTACGTCATTATTTTGATCAAAAGATCATATATGGCGACTGATCATGGCGATGCAAAGCCTTATCATGTAGCAAGGGGGCCGGATATATAGATGGGGATTGTCTTTTATTTGGATGTACAAAAACGCAATGGAACTAAAGTGGCGGTAACAAAGCCAAGTGGAGGTTGTTTTCACTAATTAAATAAAATATTAGCGACTTTCTAGTAATACCGTCGAGTCCCAACCCCCTCCTAGCTGTACGTAATTGTCCATGCTATCTCCCCACCCCCAATGTCACCCCACTTCACAAACACACAGATACTCTACGATTTATTCTAGTTTTAAATCTGATGATACAAAGTACGTACGTAGCTAGAGCCCATAATTTGATATGTTTCTTGTTGTTGATGTTGTTGCTATACTTGCGGCTCTCTCCCCTCTAACATCCTCCTCTGCTTTCGTGTATTCATATGATTCTTTGTGAGAAATTATCATTTGGTTCTTTCGGTTTTCTTCCTTGTCTGGTAATTTTCTTTCCTAATTGAGGTCTCCCTTTCTCTGTAATGCTTTTAGACGTATAGTACGTATATTTGGTTGAGTTTATATATGAAACATTCATAAATATCAAAGATTGTTCCCATTGAATTCAGTTTTGTGAGTTTGTGGTTTGAGCCATTTCTTGTTTTCCTTTTGTATTGTTTGTAATGGCACAATTGCCTCCAAAAATCCCAAACATGTCATTAAATTGGCATGAGTTTCCACACCAAAAAGTGCCTTCAATGGGGAGTTCAACACCAGATATTTCTATGACTAATTATATGAATACCCGTACCACCACCTCTTCCTCCCATAACCCTTCTTGGGTCGATGAGTTTCTCGACTTCTCGGCAGCTAGACGGGGTTCCCACCGAAGATCCATAAGCGACTCGATAACCTACCTCGAGGCGCCAACCCTAGAGGAATGTCGTGAGTCGGGTGCCCCACCGAAGCATGGGACTACTAACAATGAGTTTGATAGGTTTGATGATGAACAATTCATGTCCATGTTCACTGAAGAAGTATCTACAGCCCTAGCCCCTACCGTGTCATCCTCGAACCCCTCCTCGCCGTCCGATCATAACAGCATTAACGATGAAAAAGAAATACATGAACAAGAGCCGAAGCAGCAGCAGCAGCTAAAGAATGAATCTGAGGAGGAGGAGGAAAGCCAATGCAATTCAGGGATACAAACTCCCCCTAACGCCATTGCCAGTGCATCCAATGATAAGATAACTGACCCCAAGAGGGTCAAGAGGTAATCAAGCAATCACATTTTCAATCTAGTGTCGTATATATATAATGATTTACTTTTTAACAACATTCAATGGGCATGTTATATACATGCAACTTAAATTACATCCTTAACAAGCTGAGTGGTAAATTAACAGACTTGTCTATATATTTTATAAAGAATCTTTTTTTTTTTAAATTTTATAATTATGCAATAAAACACAACAATGTTGTCATAATTATTTGTTTCTCCACACTTCTTTGGGTTTGCATTAGAATCCTAGCAAACAGACAATCTGCTCAAAGATCAAGGGTGAGGAAGCTACAATACATATCAGAGCTTGAGCGTAGTGTCAACTCATTACAAGTAGGTGATTTATGATCTAAGGATTTTCTATCAGAGCTTGAGATTTCTATTACTACATGCTTAAAACTGTCCTCATTTCGATCCTAATTATTTCCTTTCTTGTTTTGGCTATCGAAGGCCGAGGTTTCAGTGCTGTCACCACGGGTTGCTTTTTTAGACCATCAGCGTTTGCTTCTAAATGTTGATAACAGTGCACTTAAGCAAAGAATCGCCGCCCTTGCGCAAGATAAGATTTTCAAAGATGGTAAGTGTTTACTTAATTACCCAATTAATATGGATCTATTTTCAAGCAACATTTTCATAATGGAATCGAGTGGGTGTTCACATGTCAAGAATATATACATGTACATATATATGTATATATTATATTTCCCAGCCTAGCACCGGATTTGAATCCAAGTCAAATTTGTTTTTTTTTGGTTGCCGGCCTTTTTTTTATGTTCTTTGTGACATGCAGGTTCTTGTCTGAGATTTTTTTATCAAGAATTGACATGTTGTTTTGGTTTGTATTTCTAAGTCTATTTATGCCTAAGATGACTTCATTTAGTTTTTCAAGCAATCACTCCCTAGAACAATTAGGTATCATGTATAATGATATATAAAAAATAAAAACCATTACAGATGGACTCCATGTCCATGAAACCTGCCAACACCTCTTTAATCCATGGAAAGTTTGAACTAATTACACCATTTTGTAAGAAAATACAACCAAAAGCAGGTAGGCATATTGGGTTTATCTTCTAGGAACTTGTTCGAGGATCATTTTGTCTTTTTACCCCACATGCATGATTTACTATATACTTAGTGAATGCCACAGTTTCCGATTGGTTTTCAGGTAATCATAAGCATGTTCTTGAAAAGTACTACATGTGCAAATTTCAAACAGCTTTGGGAGGATAGGAAAAGTGATTGGAGAGTCAAGTTATGCGCATGCATTAGCGCACGCTTTTTTATGTGTTTAATTTCATATGCATGTCTTTAGTCAGAAAATCTTAAATGTATTACATTTGTAAACAATGCATGCAGCTCATCAAGAAGCACTGAAGAGGGAAATCGAGAGACTGAGGCAAGTGTATCACCAGCAAAACCTCAAAAGGATGGAAAATGTTGCACCATCATCTCAACCGCAATCTGATGCCAATACTTCGATCGAGAAAGAGCATCTTGTCAATGTTTAACCTTAGACTACATTTAAAATGGCCAATTACACAGGGAAAAAAGAAAATCTGATCCTATCATTTTCTAATAGGAGGGAAAGACCATCAAACGGACATTTTCTAGGGTACTTACCATGTTACTTGTCCCAAAAAACTGTTGGCTGATCTTTCTTTATAAGCTTGACCATGTGAGTGTTTATTGGGAATGATTCACATTCTGGGTGGGGAGGGATTTGGTGTCCTCTGCAGATAACCAGCGCAATCACGTGATATATTTGCTTTTAAGAATGGACCCTTCAAAGGTTGCGTGATTGGATTGGAGGAGTGAACATATTGACATGTGAGGAAGGGGGAGAAAAACAAAACCAGAAACAAAAACGAAAGATTGTATTGCTTTCCAAAAATTACAATGGAGGGGTGTTGTGATGATTCCTCAACTATTGAATAATTCATTCGTACGTTCTTTTATTGTTATGGTTCTTATTTGTTTACATATACATAATTCTTGGAAGACGAATTCTATTTATAGTCTAAGTGGAGACTATATGTGCATACCCTTTACTTAATGAGAAAAAGTATAATTTTACGAGTGATATTTTTATAATTTAAAATAATTTTAAAGATAAAATTATCTAGACTTAATATTGTAATTCTCAAATAAAGACTGTAAATAACATTACTCTTTCAATATTTTCTCTAGTGCATAACAAACTTTATTTGGCACGCTGATCTACAAGTGAAAAATGTTTTTGTAAATATCCATTTGTCATTGTAAATAGTTCGTCAAAAAAAAATAAAATTCTGAAACTCAACTCTGAAACTAAATACATGGCTGAGGAGGTGGGCCTTACCAAGCCACCGACCTCATCATAATTATCCTAACGTGGAACTGTAGCGGATTGGCCCAAGCTGTGGCAGTGAACCATCTCAGTGCTATGGTAGGGAAAAAAAAAAACCTGATTGTAATTTGTTAATAGTTGCTTGTTCTAAATTTTTTAAACTAAAATTACCAATTAAAAAACAAAAAAAAATAATACAAACTGAAGACTAGTCTCACTTTTTCCAAGAATGGAAACGTAAGCCTAAGTGGTCATTGTGAGCGGGCCATGTAGAGGCCCAAAACAAGAACAAAAAGCCTAGCCCCATATCTTATACATGTCGTTTTGGACTCTTGAGGGTTAAAAGGCTATGGGTTGAGATTCTTGCATCAAGATTGTCCCAAGATCTACATCAAAAGCATCACACTCAATGATGAAAACTTTAGTGAAGTCTGGCAACCTCAACATGGGAGGATTGCTAACAGCAGATTTTAACAACTCGAATGCAAAGCGGTCTTATCACTCTAACAAAAAGAATCTTTCTTCAAAAAATCTATTGGAGGAGCTGCTATAGAGCCATATCCTCTAATGAACTTCCTATAGTAGCCTATTATTCCTAAAAATCCTCTTAAGGACTTCAAGGTTTTAGGAATAGGCCAATTAACCATAGCTGCAGTCTTTGCTGGATCTGTTTGTACCCCTTTTCCAAATATAATGTGGCCCAAATACTCAATCTCAGGCACTCCAAACTTGCAATTGGACATCTTGGTATAAAGAGTATGTTGTTTCAATGTACTTAAAATAGTCTTCAGATGCAACAAATGGTCAGCAAAATATTTACTGTATATATGTTATATAATTAAAAAAATAAATAAGACAAACCTTCTAAAAACATGCTTGAAAATGTGATTAATGAAACCTTGAAATGTGGCAGGAGCATTAGTGAGTCCAAATGGCATTACTAGAAATTCACAATGACCCTTATGAGTTCTAAAAGTTGTCTTTGGAATATCCACATCCCTCACACGAATATGGTGGTAACCAGCTCTTAATTCCAGCTTTAAAAAAATTCTAGCCCTAAACAATTCATCAAGTAATTCATCTATAACAGGAATTGAAAATTTATCTTTGATGGTTTCATGGTTTAGGGCTCTATAATTTCTGCACAACGCCAAGTGCCATCAGCCTTCTTAAACAGCAACACAGGTGAAGAGGATGAACTCTGGGTGAGTCTAACTGCACCAGATTGCAGCAAGTCATGGACAATTTTCTCAATCTTTGATTTCTGGTAATGAGGGTACCTGTATGGTCTAACTGAAATAGGAGAAGCCCCTTCATTGAGGTTGATTGGATGGTCAAAAGCTCTTCTTGGAGGCAAACCAACAAGCTCAGCAAATACATCACTGAATTCCATAAGTAAATCAATCATTGGTCCTTCTACAAAAACTTCAACAAGTTGCTGCTCAAAGGCATCAACTGTAAGAACGAGCCTTGTTTATTCATAAATTGTGACTTGAAGCCCTTAACACCAGACATCATATGTATACTTGCAGAAGTTAAACCTTGCAAGCTCACCATTTGACCATCCCACTCAATTGCATAGACATATCTACAAATGTCCAAGTAATAGAGCCCAAAGTTCTTAACCACTGAACCCCGAGGACTACATCACATCCTCCCAAGGCTAAAACATGGAAAGGCATAGAAAATCTTGATCCTTGAATCTTAAAGGCCTCCACCCCACTACCTTGACTTGGGAGCATTTTCCCATTGGACACTCTAACTTGCAAACTAGAGTTTTTGTAAATAGCCAATTTAGCATCCTAGACCACTAAAGGATCCACAAAATTATGTATGCTCTTAGAGTCTACTAGGATTTCAATAGCACAAGAGCCTACACAACCATGCAATCTCATAGCATTCGCACTAATAGAACCAGAAATGGCATTGACAGACACTTCCAAGGCTTCCAAGGCATTAGCATCTACAGGACCAGGTTTTTTTTATCCTCAATACACAAAGGTTCTTCACTATCAGACTAGTCCAAATCCTCAGAATCAGCTTGAATGAAGTACACTTTGGTTTTTTTACAAATATGATTCAGGTTCCATTTCTCCTCACAATGAAAACATAAGCCCTTCCTCCTCTTCTCATCGATCTAAGAAGAACTCACCCTCTTCAGGGGAGGAAAATTCTTGTTGCCTTCATCATTGAAATCTTTAAGTCCAACTGGATTAACTAGCCATTTATTAGCATAATGGCCATTAGACCTCCAAGATTTCCTTGAAGACAAGACATACTCTTCTTGTAACTTGGACAAGCCAAAGGCAGCTCCTAAGTTCAAAAGATTAAACATTTTCACAAGAATTCTTATGTCATCCTTCAATCCACTGTTATAACAGCTCATTTTGTGTCTTTCGGACAAGCCTTTTAACCTATTAGACAATGTCTCAAATTGTGTGGTATACAAACTAATAGAACCGGTATGTTTTAATCTAGTTAAAGCCTCCATTGGATCATCAAATGCTAATAGTCCAAATCTACCTTGCATTACCACCACTAAGTTCTCCCAAGAATTAAATTGGTACCATACTAATGCCTCACCTTCGATATGGTGCAATGCCACCATTAATTTATGATGAAAAGGTACTTGAAAGCGATCAAAGTATTGATTAGCCTTAAAGATCCATCCCACAGGATCAGTACCACTGAAATGTGGAAAATCCAACCTAAAACTCTTATAAAAACCACCTATGTCGTCATGATTCCTAGGCAAATGATCTCTTTCTCTAGACACATCCCTATCATTTCGAGACAATGCATTTATAGTTTTAATAACAGATCTCAACATATCTGAAACTTGATCTAACCTTTCTATTATCCCTGTAATGGTGTGCTAATGATGTTCAAGCTATTTTTGTACCACATATTGGTGTCTTTGAGAGGCATCTTGCTGGCCTTTAAGTGCTCCACGCATTCCTTCTGCCATCACAATATCTGTTGTAAGGATCGCCTACTGTTGATACCAATTGTCATGTACCTTCTTGTTGCTCCACTGGAATTACGAACAAAATCTTGAACTATGCTAGTACAGAGTGCATAGAACAATGCAACACAACAATATGAACAAATCCAATCAGAAAAGATAAGAACACAGAAGATGAACCATAAGCTTACTACACTTCTTGGAAGAGATTTTCGAGTAATCTCCAAGCCCTTTATAACTCAACTTCAACTAGAATCTTCAATAGTCCTTCTGCATACAAGAGTTCCCCTATTTATAGAAGAATGATAACAGAACTAACTAACAAACTCGTGAAAAGCTTTCCTAATTCGTAAAGACTCAAAACGATACCGTAAGGACTTATGCTTATAGTGTACAGACTTATTCAACCTCAAAACACACTCAAACAAATTGTTTCATTAAACCCCACCAATCTTCTCGCATGGCAAGACACCTCATTTGTTGTGCACCGTTTCATTAACTTCTATATCTTTGTTGTACATTGTTTTATTAACTCCCACAACGTACTGTATTAAACGACTATTAAAACCGTTACTTGCTGAAACTTCACACAGCTTCTCCTTCCACACAGCTTCTCCTTCCACACAGCTTCTCCTTCAATCCTTCAACCTAGATCCACACATGTCTACTCCCAATAGGGAGCTACAGATGAGGCCGGAAGAAGACAGTCAAAAGATTAGAAGGGTTTCAGTCATGGTATGAAGTTGGAGTTCCCTCATTTTGAGGGTGATAACCGAGCTAGTTGGGTATTCAAGGCAACTCAATATTTTGAGTTCCATAAAAAACCCACAGCCCATCACCTGTTGGTGGCCTCTTACCATATGGATGGAGAGGCCTTGGTGTGGTACCAAGATGCCTTGGATACCAGATAGTTTACATCATGGAAAACCTTCATTAGAGCCTTGTTGGTATGATTCAGACCCATGGCTTACGATGATCCAATGGAAGCCCTCACCTGCCTCAAGCAAACCTCTACTGTAGCAGCATACAAAGCTCAATTTAAGTGCCTCTCCAACTGTTTGAAAGGGCTATTCGACCACCACAAACTCAATTACTTTTTAAGTGGATTGAAAGACGAAACCCACTTACCCATTAGAATGTTGAATTTGATATATTTAAGTGTTTCCTTCAGGTTGGCCAATATCCAGGAGGAGCACTTGAGTAGCACTAGAAGAGGGTTCAAACAGTTGGGTGAAAAATCAACATCGCCTTTACCAACAACCACTTCCCAATGGGTACCACTTGGAGAAAACAGTAATAGAAGTCAAAAAGCATATTAACCAGTAAGAAAAATTACTTCCAGTTATATGGTTGAAAGGAGAAAAAATGATCTATACTACTATTGCGATGAGAAGTGGAACCCCTCTCACCATTGCAAAAGCCCTAAGATTTACTTGTTACAAAGGCATGAAGAAGCAAGAGAGGCAAATGTAGAGGGGGAAGAGCTTAAAACCAGTGAAGGAAAGGAGATCATGGGGTCTAAAGCAACGTTGGCAGAACTTGAAATATCACTAAATGTAATTCTAGGTACTCCTAATTCTAATACCATGCAACTCTTAGGTAGAATTGGTGATAAAAATGTGGTCATACTAATTGATTCTAGTTGCACACAATTTTTTAGATCCCTATATTTCTCACAAAACTAGGCTATGCAGCAATGACAATATGCATCTATCAGTTAAAATTGAAAGAAAGGAGATCATTAGTATTGAGGGTTTATGTCATGGGGTGAACATTAAATTTCATAGGTACCAATTTCTAACATCATTTTATGTATTATCCCTCAGGGGCTATGATGTGGATTTGGGGGTGAAATGGTTTGAGACTTTGGGTCCTATAACATAGGATTTTTTGAAGTTGTCCATGGAATTTTTTTATATAAAAAAAAATAAAAATAAAATAAAAATAAAAAATTTGGTTGCAAGGGCTGGACCTACAATGGATTTTGTTTGAAGGGCAAAATAGGGTTGTTGACTTCAATATGTAGGGGAAGGGCTTATTGCTACAGTTATTTATGGATGAAATGAATAAAAAATATGAGTACATCCATGAAGATATTAGTAAATTACTGAGTGAATTTAAAGCGGTGTTTGAATGACCACAAGGGTTGCCACCATCTTGTTCCTATGACCATAAAATTGTGTTGAAAAAAGGGATCAAACCTATCTCTACTAGTGACTCACTCAAAATTGAGTAGCACAAAGCCTATCACAAGTGCAGGAGGATGTTGGCAATCTAGAGAGGTGATCAACTACCACGTTTTCAACTCCTTTATTGTCCTTAATGTTGATGTTGAACTCTTGAAGTAGTAGAATCCAGCGTGGTTTTGCATCTTTCTTAGCCAACAAATACTTAAGAGCAGAGTGGTCAATGAAAATAGTAATAGGAGAACCAAGAATATAAGTCCAAAATTTATCAAGTGCAAAAACCACTGCAAGCAATTCTTTTTCAGTAGTGGTATATTTTTTCTGGGCATCATTTAAGATTCTACTGGCATAATAAATCACAAAAGGTCTATTGTCCACACGCTGCCCCAAAACAGCTCCTAAGACATAATCACTAGCATATGTTATGATTTCAAAGGGAAGGTCCCACTGCGGAGGTTGCATAATAGGGGCAGTGGTAAGCAATTTTTTAAGGGTATCAAAAGCTTTTTGGCATTCATCGGTCCAAATAAATTCAATATCATTTTGTAAAAGAGTGCACAAAGGTTTTGCAATAGAACTAAACCCTTAAATAAACCGCCTATAAAAGCCAGCATGACCAAGAAAAGAACGAATATCCTTAACTTTCCTATGGATAGGAAGTTTAGATATTAATTCAATTTTTGCCTTATCGACCTTTATACCTTCAAAAGAAACAATATATCCCAAGACAATGCCCTCAGTAACCATAATTGGCATTTCTCTCAATTAAGTAAAAGATTTTTTTCCTCACATCTCTAGAGAATACGTACCAAATTATGCAAACAACTATCAAAAGATTTTTCAAAAACAGAGAAGTCATCCATGAATATGTCACAAATATCATCAATCATGTCAGAAAAAATACTCATCATACATCTCTGAAAAGTGGCTGGAGCATTACACAAACCAAAAGGCATTCTAGTAAAAGCAAAAGTGCCAAAAGGACAGGTGAAAGTGGTTTTCTCCTGGTCCTCAGGTGTTACAACAATTTGATAATAATCAGAGTATCCATCCAAAAAGCAATAAAATGCATTACCAGCCACTCTTTCTAAAATTTGATCCAAGAATGGTAAAAGAAAATGATCCTTCCTACTAGTTGAATTAAGTTTTCTATAATCAATGCACATTCTCCAGCCAATAACCATTCTAGTTGGAATCAACTCATTTTTATCATTTTTGATAACAGTTAAACCAGATTTTTTTGGTACTACTTGAGTTAGACTTACGCACTTACTGTCTGAGATGGGGTAAATGATACCCACTACGAGCAGCTTAAGCACTTCTTCTTTAACAACTTCCTTCATGGTAGGATTGAGCCTACGTTGAGCATCACGAACCGGTCTAGCATCATCTTCAAGATAGATTTCGTGGGTACAAACAGCAGCATCAATACCTTTGATGTCGGCTATTGTCCAACCAATTGCGCATCGATACTTTTTTAAGACTTCAATCAACAGGGCTTCATCCTTCTGATTTAACTTTGAGGAAATCACCACAAGAAAAGTGCCTTCTTCAGGACCAAGAAACACATATTTTAAATCTTGAGGAAGTGGTTTTAGTTCCAACTGGGGAACTTCTTCCTCTGAAGATTTAAGTATGTCTGGTGGTGGTAAAGTTTCAAACTGGGGTTTCCATCTTACGCCCACAAATTATATTTCAAGTGGTAAAGAAGAATCTGCAAAACAATCCAAAAATTCAAAGTCATCTTCATTGATATAGTCAATTTTTTCATCAAGTAAAAATTCAAGTGTCTGAAAAATAGAATCATTATCAGATAAAGGAGAAGTTGAGCAAATAAATTCTGTTGGTGTCAAACTCTCCACAGCATTCAAATCACTTGTGTCATCAAAATGTGCTGGCATCTTGCAAGCATTGAAAACGTTCAACTCAAGTGCCATGTTCCCAAAAGTAAGCTTCAAAACTCCACTTCTGCAATTAATCAAAGTATTTGATATAGCTAGAAATGGTCTTCCAATGATGACAGGAGCTTGGTAAATTGTGGAGGCTGGCTGGTGCATATCAAGAACTACAAAATCCACTGGGTAGTAAAATTCGTCCACCTGGACCAACACATACTCTACAATACCCCTCGGCACCTTAACTGATATGTCAGCCAACTGTAGCATGATGGAAGTCTTTTTCAGCTCACCCAATCCCAACTGCTCATATACTGAGAATGGTAACAAGTTCACACTACTCCCCAAATCAAGTAAAGCTCTCACAATGCGTGATTCACCAATCATAATGGAAATGTTGGGAGAGCCGGGATCTCCAAACTTCTGAGGAGTCTCGCTCAATATCAATGCACTGACTTGCTCCGTTAGGAAAGCTTTCTTCTTTACATTCAGCTTTCTCTTCACTGTGCACAAGTCCTTCAAAAATTTTGCATATGAAGGCACTTGTTGTATGGCATCCAAGAGTGAAATATTAATCTTTACTTGCTTGAAAATCTCCTGAATCTCAGTGTGGTATTTGTTCTTTTGGCCAGCTGCCAATCTCTGAGGATAGGGAACCACAGGTTGGTACCCCCTACTAGTTTCAGCATCTGCACTCACAGGCTTCTTTAGCTCTGGTCTCACTACCTCTGGTTCTTTCTCAACTTCATCAGTCTCTGTTACATCTTTAGGTTTAGAACCAACTACCTGTCTGTCCATGGTCATCTCAGGTTGAGGAACTTCCTTCCCACTTCTCAAAGTAAGAATTGCCTTCACTGTCTCAATAACATTTCCTGAGACATTATGCACTTTTTGTTGTTGTTGCCTGTATACTTGAGGATTAGGTTGAGGTTGTGCTGGAAATTTCCCTTTCTCTAGGGTGCTCAAGGTTGTACTCATCTTATTAATAGTGCCACGCAACTCATTTATGGCCTGAGTGTTTTGATTGTTTGTGGTGGCCTGAATCTGCATGAATTGTTGAAGTGTATTGGCCATCGGTGCCATACTGTCATCTAGAGACTTCTTTGCAAATAATAGAGGCTGAGAACTCTGTGCAGCTACATGAGGCTGAAATCGAGGAGGAGCTACAAAAGGATAGCTTTGAGAACTTTGATATGCCTGATACTGGTGCTGAGGAGCACCCTGAGGAAATGGCCACTGCGCAGATGGTGGAGATCGACCAGGCTGATCATTTCTCCACGAGAAATTTGGGTGATTCCTCCACCCCGGATTATATGTGTTGGAGAAAGGCTGATTCTATGCTCTATTAACCCAGTTAGCTGATTGCATCTGCTCAGACCAACTTTCTTGAAATACTGGCATAATCAGGCAGTCTTGGGTCTGATGGTTCGAATCAGCACATATAGAACATGCCTCTACTACTTTCACAGCCTTCACTTTTTCCATTTCCATGACCTCTAGTCTTCTAGTCAATGCAGCTATTCGGGCTTGAACATCAGTGTCTTCCTTAAGCTCATATCTACCCCCTCCAGACATAGCCCTTAGTGGTTGTGCTATTAACAGCACTTGATCAGTACGAGTGTTCCACTGTTGTGCGCTCTTAGCAAGATAGTCAAAAAATGATAGTGCTTCATCAGGTTCCTTGCTAAAGAATTCCCCATTGCACATTGTCTGAACAAACTGCTTGCATTCTGGAGTGAGACCAGTGTAAAAATAGCTCACCAACCTCCAATATTCAAAACCATGATGTGGACAGATGTTTACCAAATCTTTAAATTTTTTCCAACTGGCTTGAAAAGTCTCATCAGGTTTCTGATTGAATTGGCTTATTTGCTCTTGCAAAAACTGAGTTCTCTGAAAAGGAAAATTTTTTTGTAAGAATTCACGCTGCATATCAGACCAACTAGAGATAGAATTAAGCCTCAAAGAATTAAACCAAATCTTCGCTTTATCCTTTAAAGAGAAAGGAAATAAACGAAATCTAATAAATTCATCAGTAACAGCCCTAGTAATAAAAGTAGTGCAAGCCAACTCAAAATCTGTCAAGTGCTAGTAAGGACTCTCAGAATCCATCCCGTAGAACTGAGGTATCATTGACATCATACCATGCTTAATGGAAAAATTAGGTGCATTTTCGGGTAAAACAATGCATGAAGGTGTAGTGGTGCAAGTGGGTTGCAAATAATCCTTAAGAATGCGTGGTGCAAGTGCAGCCATGTTTGGTTCAATTTCAATATCCTCACTTGACTCACTCATAGAAAAGACAGAAGAGTTATCTATCTCCAAGCTGTGTATACTACTCTCAACACTTGATGTGACTCTAAGCAACCTATTTGAACTGTCTCTCACCCATGACATGAAACATCAGTTTAAAAAGCATATAAAAAAAAATAACGAGTTTAAATTTAAGTTAAATTACTTTCTCCGGCAACGGCGCCAAAAACTTGACTCAGTGAAAATTGAGTAGTACAAAGGCTATCCCAAGTGCAGGAGGATGTTGCGTAATAATTAGGAATAAATTCCTAAATCGTCTTTTCAGGGAAAGCTACTTAAACTCAAACTCGTTGAAAATGGTGAAAATCTTCACAAATAGAAAATAAAGATGATGGTATGTGCAATGGATGTAAGAGTACAACAAGAATGAAAAAGGGTACTAGTCATAAACTAGATTCATATTTTTAGATTTTTGAGTGTCGAAATGAAATGTAAAAAAACTAACAAATTGAAATTAACAATCAAAGAATCAACTAAACTAAACAATCTTAATTAATCTGAAAATTAAACAATAAAGCTGAAATTATTTAAATCATAATTAAACTTTAATCAATCTAATATGCAATGGAACTAAGAGATTAATAAAACTACGCTAAGAATTAAACTAGATTAGAAAGTAATTGACAAAATACGAACTGAAAATTGAAAAGCCCCAAAACCAAGATTCTAGAGTTCATCATTGTATTCAAATCACAAATTCTCAAAATTAATCCATAGCAATTGTAATCACTATTAAATGAAAGCTTAAAGAAACGAGAAAAATAAATAACACGAAGTAAATAAACAACAAAAAAATTGCCCAAACTTCTAAGCCAAAAATTTAAAAAATATTCCATAAACTTAAAACTGAAATTAAATAAAAATTAAGGAATGAAAAGATCAAGTCAATTGAATGGAGATAGAGATTGAAAGCAGTGGAGGAGGCTGGACTGTAGTAGCAATTGGACCCCTCAAAGAGTTCTTCAACGGCACTGCAATTTCTCTTCTATCAATTAATAATTATGTACGGTGTTGAATGGAAGCCCCCAGAGAAAATTATGTGCCGCTTGAGAATGCTGCCGAGAGATTTTTTTTTCGTATGTGCCGCGTTAATGCTCTTCAAATCTCCCCAAGTATGCGGCACCACTCTCCCAAAAATAAAGTGCAGGTCAAAAGTCTTCCCCCTTTAGGTCAAAATATTCCCATCCATTTAATGTAGTGTGCCGTGAGTCAAAAAAATGCCAAAATTCCATTCCTCTTTTCTCGGTCAAATAGTCAAAGCTCCCATAAAGAGTAATGTGCCGTTCACCTTTTAAGTCTTTTTTTTTAATTTCTTTAGTCTACATAAAAATAAATATAAATAAAAATAAAAATTAGAAATAAAGTAAAATAAAAATAAAGAATATAATATTAAAAATATGTTATACATGTAAAAGAACATTATCCAATTTAAATCACAAGTTATAATATTAAGCAAAAACCATACTATTTATCAATTTAAATCACAACTTGGATTTATGCATCTTAATCATTTTTCATCTAAAACTAATAATAATGTAATGAAAGAATTAAAATATATTGGTTCTAAATGTATTAAAATATGTAATAACCGAGCTCAATCAACTAGACCCTACCCCATTATTACTAGAAAACGGAGATTGAGAAGGTAGTAGCTAAGTTGTTATAGTCGGGGGTGAATCAACCAACTCTAGTTCCTTTTCTTCCCCTATTTTATTGGTGAGGAAGGCCGATGGCAGTTGGCGTTTATGGGTCGATTATAGGGTCTTAAACTAAGAAACAATGAAGGATAAGTTTCTCATATCTGTTGTAGATTAGCTATTGGAGGAACTAAATGGGTCTAAGATGTTTTCTAAGCTGGATTTACATTCTGGTTACCATCAAATAAGGGTTGTGCCTAAAGATATTGAGGAAACAACCTTTCGAACACACAAAGGACATTATGAATTTCTTGTAATGCTTTTCAGGCTCACCAATGCTCCCACGACATTTCAAGGGCTCAAGAATGACCTGTTTAAATCATTCTTGAGGAAGTTTGTATTGGTTTTCTTCAACGACATCTTGGTTTATAGTAAAACACTACTGGAACATGTAATTCACTTGAGAAGGGTATTGGAAATTTTGCAGCAGCACCAATTGTTTGCGAAGTTAACCAAATGTAAGTTTAGGATGGAGGACATTGACTACTTGGGACATATTATCACAGTTGAAGGGTTCAAGGCCAATCCAACCAAGATTTCTTCCATGCTAGATTGGCCACTATCTAGAAATACCAAGTCCTTGAGAGGTTTCTTGGGACTTACATGATATTACAAAAAATTTATATGGAACTGTGGACTGATAGCAGCTCCATTGATATATTTATTGAGGAAGAATGCTTTCGAATGGGATGAAAAGGCAACAAGAGCCTTTGAAGACCTCAAGGTGGCAATCACATAACCACCTGTGCTTAAACTACCCGATTTTACATAGCCCTTCCTAATTGAATATGATGTGAGTAGTCATGGGGTGGGGGTTGTGCTGATGCAGTCGGGCAATTAATTGCTTACATGAGTAAGTTGTTGAAGGGGAGAGCATTACTACTATCAACTTATGATAAAGAGCTACTAGCTTTAGTGGCTACTATTAAAAAATGGCGACCTTATCTTTTGAAAAATGTTTTGAATTCCTTTCCGGTAGCCATTTTGGTTGAGGTACTAAAACAAAATATTTCGGTACAGTTTCATTTTTGTGTACTGTTTCAAGATTGTTGTTATATGAATATATATATATATATATATAAGTAAATTATAAAATAACATCAATACAGTTCTTAACATGCTTTACCAATAGGATTATATGGGGAATATATGCCACTTAGCACTAATACTACTGGGCAGCAGTGTTAGTCATTCACAATCAAGTCTCAAACCATGGGAGCTTACTTTTTAAGCCTAACTACAATAGATAGATAAATATTGATTGCATTAAAAATCATCGTAATTTGATTAATATGATCTAGAACATTATTATACATTATTTTTTATAAAAATATATTAAGAGCACTATGAAGAGTATACAAATTTTTTCAAAAAAATAAACCAAAAAGAAAAAGAAATATCACTGGAGGAAAAGTTTATAAATCCTCTCAAGGAAAAAAAATTATTAAAAAAAAAGGAAGGGAATAGTATGTGTGAATAGCATGATAGACACCATTTCTCTCATAACTTTGAATTTAAAAAGTGATAGACGTAGACCCCACTAGTCTACAGTGCCCAAGGCTTAGATTTCCTGTTAGCTATGAATATTTTAGACGAAATACTTATTCTGGCAGAAACATTATAATTTGGCTAGAATTGATCGGAATAGACCGAAATGACTGGAATTTGATCTAAAATGAAATAGTCTACTATGATGTACGGGTTACTATTCTGGTACAAAAAATTCTATCGATTCTTGTCGAAACAAAATGAAATTTAAAACTTTGCTTTTGGGGCAATCATTTATTATCAAAACAGATCAGCAAGCCCTTACGTTCTTGTTGAAACAACAGGTTGAAACTGTTGTCCAGCAGAAGTGGATAGCTAAATTAGTGGGATATAATTTTATGATCCAATACAAGAAGGTGAAGGAAAACATGGTAGTGGATGCGTCATCCATAAAACATGAGCTGGAGGATAAAACAAAGGGCATAGGATATGTTGGCAATGATTTCTGTCCCAAGTCCAGATTGAGTGGAGGAACTCAAGGCTACTTATGACCTATCTCTTGAACTAAAGGAAGTGGTAAATCAGTTGTCTAGGAGATAAAATTGTGTAGGTGGTTATAAGCTACAACAAGGGTTACTATTGAGGAAGGGAAGAATTGTAGTAGTCTCATATTCTCCCTTCAAGGGAAAAATACTACATTATATCATGCTCATCCTTTGGCAGAGCATTCAGGGTACCTAAAAATATATCAAAAAGCCAAGCGTGATTTTTAGTGGGTAGTTATGAAAAGTGTCATTAAAACGTTGGTAAAGGAGTGTGAGGTTTGCCTGGCCACAAACTACAAGACCACACCCCCTATAGGGCTTCTCAAGCTCTTGCCTATTTCTAACCATGCCTAGACAGACATCTCTATGGACTTCATAGAAGGCTTACCAGTTTTCCAAGCTTTCATCACATTTTTGTTGTGATGGAAAATTTTACCAAATACTGGCATTTTATGGCCCTAAACTAGCCATATTCAACAACTAGTCTGGCCCAAAAGTTCCTTAATTTGGTGTTCAAGTTACATGGGGGTTCCCAAGAAGCATAGTTTTGGATAGGGGTGTCCTATTTTCTTCAATTTATTTTGGAGAATGTTGTTTTCCTTTTAGGGTTCCTCTTTAGACTATAGTTCTGCCTACCATCCACAATCAGATAGTCAGACAGAGGCTCTTAATAAATATGTGAAAACATATTTGCAGTGCTATACAAGCAACAAGCCAAGAAAATGTATGCAATGGTTAGCTTTAGCTAAGTGGTGGTATAATAGTAGTTACCACACTTCAACTAAGCTTACACCATTTAAAGCTCTGTATGGGCATCCCCATCCAAGCTTCTGTCTTACATGCTAAGGATTTCAACAAATAATTTAGTGAATCAGTATTTGAAAACAAGGGAAAAATTCTCAATTTGTTCAAGGAAAATGTAGAAATGGCTTAAAATAGAATGAAACACTATGCTGACAGAAAACAAAAAGAGAGAAACTTTGAGGTAGGCAATAAGGTATACCTCTATTTGCAACCATGTAGGTAGAAATCATTGGCTAGCCGTTGCAACATGAAGTTCTCACCTCGATTTTAGGGCCCCTTCATGGTCCTCAAACGTATTGGACATGTAGCATATCAACTAGATCTACCCCCTTTAGCAAAAATCCACTCGACCCTCCATGTCTCATGCTTTAAAAACAATTGGGGCTCAAACACAACCCCTCGCAACCCTCCCACCAGTTGATTCTAGTAGTGAAATCCTCTTTGAGCCAAAATACATTGAAGATTCAAGAGTTCGTCATCAAGGGGATTGACCAGTAATTGAGGTTTTGGTTAAATGGACAGGGACAACTGAAGAAGACACCAACTGGGAAAAGTTATGGAAGCACCAACAACTCTATCCCCACCTTGAGGGCAAGGTACTCAAGAAGGGGGGGGGGGGGGAGGAATGTTAAGAACCCTAACTAGTGTCTGCGCACTAAGTAGAAAAAGTGAAAGTTAAACTGAGAGTTGAAGTTGTGTTGAAATGCAGTCATTGAAAGGAAGAAAAAAAACATTGTCATTTGAGGAAAGGAAGAAGGGTTGCGTTTTGGCTGTTGGAATGAAGTTGTGCATCTTAGTTATTTTCGACTGTGTGTTTTGGCTATTTTACTTAAATTGTGCATTTTGGTTATTTTCATTAAGATGTGGGTTTCACTTGGCTATCATGTAGCCAGTGTCTTTTATTGTCAACTTAGCATTTTCTTATTCTGTTACAAGAAAGAAGTTTGTGAGGCTATGCGTGGGGTTATAAGGGAAAGAGAAAGAAAATTGAGAGCACATTTGGAATCTTGTATTATAGTGAGAAATTCTTAGGTGGAAGGGTACCTTGAATACCCATTGTAACCCAGCATTGATTTCAACCTATGATATAACAGCCCGCTAAAATTATCAGTTTTGGATTATTTCCCGACAGCAATCACATCTCTCTCGTCTTTACCCTCATTTGGAATCACGCGTATAGATTATCTTTTCCGTAAATCACGTAATTTGTTCTTCACCGACAGCTGTAAAATCATGAACAGTTTTATCCTAAGCGTTGTACCTCGATGGCGTTTTCCCGGATCTTATCCATCGAATTTCAAAGTATTAGATAAGCTTGTTTTTAAAGTAGCACAATTATAATAATTTAATGAGCTCTGAAAATATTATAATTGTGGATAATTACTTAGATTAAATATTTTAGTTGTTTTAAGATATTAAGATGTTTAATTTTACGTTGAAAACTCTTATTTAAATTAATTGGTTTTATCATCTTCGATTAATTAACGGTACTTTATCATTTTATATAATGATGAGGAAATATTATTTTATAAATTTTAGTTTATAAAATAATATTCTACCTTAATTCATCGTGGTGTTTTATTTAAAGTGTTTTATTTAAAATAAAACATTTACGCGTTTTTAATCAGTGTTTTAATTCACCGTTGAATTATTTGAGGATCCCAAAACGTAGGATTGAAGTTTATTACCTAGGCTCCTACCCTTTTTCCTTCATTTTTCCTTTTTTCTTTTTTTTTCTTCTCTTTCCTCTCCTTCTCTCCATGGTCGACTTACACCCTTCCACCATAGCTGATCGGTTCTAGCTTCCTACCGGCGCCACCTCCGGCCGCCGTGCCTCACCTCCACCTCCGGCATGTCCCTCCCTCACCGGCGAACACATCTGCACCGGAGGTGTGCAACGCCGGCCACCAATTCTCTCTCTCTTCCCGTGCTCTTCCTTCTTGTCTCATTACCGTCGCCGCCCCTTTGACCGCCCGTTTCTCCGCCGTCCGGTGGAGGTGTCGTACACCACCCCCGCCATTCTCTTCCCCTTTCACCATAGTTCATACACACCAATTTTCAGAGCCATCGGACCAGCCGTTAGTCGCCGAGAGCCCCCGGAAGTTGCTGCCCCTGCCCTGTTTTCTCCCCTGTTGCCGATTTCTTTCTCCGCCCAGAACCGCCGCTCGCCGGCGGCGTGGACTACACCACCCACCCAGATTTCTTCCCCTCTCACCGGTGAACATCCCCTCCAAGTTTCACCTCCATCCGAGCCACGGTTAGCCGCCACTCTCGCCTCCAAACAAATGGGTTTTTAAGGCTTTTCACCATTTTGGACCACCATACACGGCCAAATCAGCCACCAAGCACCACCATTGGATTCACCACATCAAGGGCTTCCTCCCCATGTCTTTCTTTTTCCCAAACTCTCACTTTTTCTCATATGGGTTTCTCAAAACACCCGTTCGGTTGCACCACCGTGCGCCGCCGTACACGGCCACCCGTGGTGTTTCACCACCACCATCTTGTTCCTCTCATCCTCATGAACCTCTCCAAGAAATTTCATGGCCAACGGAGCTTCGTAGAGCTCACACTCTCCCGCACTCTCCAAGGCCAAAAATGGTTTCAAACGGCCGATCTGCCGCCGTTAGCCACCGTCCGACCACCACCTCGCCACCACAGCTCCACCACATGTTCCTCTACCTTTCCCTAGCTTTCCATGAAGTTCTATGGCTTTTCGCTACCTCGCGTCTCCTCCGCTCACCGTTCGGAGTTACTGTTCACGGCGTGATGCCGCCGTGCTCCGCCACCTTTGACCATCACAAGGCGACCGTGAGTCTTCCAAGACCACGCCTAGCCTTTCTCAAGCCCAAACTACCACTTTATGTGGTGGACAGACACCGTACCGCCACGTATGCTCCTCCGACGCATGTTCGTGACGAGCAGCGAGCGACGCACGGGTTATCCCGTCGATGGTATAACCCTCTATCTTTAGTTATTTATGTTTAACATAGTTGATTTGGTTGGCTGTAGACTGTGTAGTTAGTGTTTGTGGAGTTCGCTGCGTAGTTGTGAAACGAAGTGTGGTTGTGAAGTGTTAGGCTTGATTTTGTAGTTTTGTGGACTGTGCTGTGAAGTATAGGCGTGAGATGGATGCCGTAGATGTGATACGGCGGGTTGTGTGAAGAGAATACGCGTGTAGCGTATTCTGTGTAATGCAGCGACGCGCCGCGCGACGTGCGCTGTAGTGATGTGGGTCGTAGAAGGAAGGGAGTACGCATGTAGTGTACTCCGTGTGGTATGGCGATGCATCGTGTGATGTGCATCGTGTTGATGAGTGTTGTAGCGAAGGAAGTACGCGTAGCGCGTACTCCGTGTCGCGTAGCGATGCACCGTGAGACGTGTATCGCAGTGATGGGTTTTGTAGTGTGAATGGAAGAGAGTTCACGTGAGTGTACTCTGTACTAAGTCGTGATACACCGGATGGCGTGTCACGAAGGGTTGGATGGCGTAGCAGAGAAGTGTGGAGCGTATGGTGTAATGTTGGGAAACTGTATGACAGTGTCCCGAAGCAGTGATGATATGGATTATAGTCCGGGATGACTGGTGTCATCTTGTGGTTGACTATGGCTAAGAGTATATGGATTGAGAAATGAGTTGTTTGTTTGGTTGTTATTGATAATTTTAATGAACTTGTTTTAGTGCAAAGGCTTTCTGAAGTCAATTTATCTCTTCCGAGTATAGTGAAACCTCAAGTTGGCCGTGGTGTTGCAAGTGCTTACAATATGGCAATTGAGTTCAGAAGTGAAAATCTTAAGGACTTGAGTGTTCCTCTTCCAGCTGTTGTGCAGTTCCTCGTGTCTCGCGCTCTATTCTCATAGAACGCGACGATCGAGGTAAGTTAGCCTCTAACTTACTATCAGTTTATTGTGTATGTGTGATGGGTAAGAGAACTACAATTTATGTATGTATGTTATCGTATATGCCATGTCATGCTATGTCATTACATGTTTATCTGTTACGTATGATTTAATCTCTCATGAATAATTATCTGTTACATAATCTTTTCTGTCATACAATGATGTATGTTATAAGTATGCCATGTTAAGTATGCCATATGATACATGTATGCCATGAAATGTTTATGATTAAATCATATTATGCCATTTACAAGTATACGCCATGTTAGAAAAGTATATGATATTAAATAATATCACATGCATTAAGAAAGATAAGACATGTTATGTTATAATAATGCGTGGGGCCACAACAACTGTGGAGTACGTATTATATTTATGTTATTTATAATGCGTGGGGCCACAACAACTGTGGAGTACGTATTATATTTTATGTTATTTATAATGCGTGGGGCCACAACAACTGTGGAGTACGTATTATATTTTATGTTACTTATAATGCGTGGGGCCACAACAACTGTGGAGTACGTATTATATTTATGTTACTTATAATGCGTGGGGCCACAACAACTGTGGAGTACGTATTATATTTATGTTATGTTACTTATAATGCGTGGGGCCACAACAACTGTGGAGTACGTATTATATTTATGTTACTTATAATGCGTGGGGCCACAACAACTGTGGAGTACGTATTATATTTATGTTATGTTACTTATAATGCGTGGGGCCACAACAACTGTGGAGTACGTATTATATTTATGTTACTTATAATGCGTGGGGCCACAACAACTGTGGAGTACGTATTATATTTATGTTATGTTACTTATAATGCGTGGGGCCACAACAACTGTGGAGTACGTATTATATTTATGTTACTTATAATGCGTGGGGCCACAACAACTGTGGAGTACGTATTATATTTTATGTTACATGAAGTATGGGGCCACAACAACTGTGGAGCATACACTACATGAGACACAGCAATTGTGACATGTAGAATACGTGGGGCCACAACAACTGTGGAGTACGTATTATATTTTATGTTATGTGAATTCATGGGGCCACAACAACTGTGGAGCATGAAGTATGGGGCCACAACAACTGTGGAGCATACACTACATGAGACACAGCAATTGTGACATGTAGAATACGTGGGGCCACAACAACTGTGGAGTACGTATTATGTTTTATGTTACTTGAATACGTGGGGCCACAACAACTGTGGAGTACGTATTAATGCACGTTATTAATCAAGACAATTAAATAAGATTCCAAGTTTATGTTAAGTCAAGTTTCAGATCAAGTTCATGTTATGTTATGCTCACGTACATGTTATGTTCATGTTCATGTTATGTTCCAAGTTCATGTTCACATCATGTTATGTTCACGTTTATGATACGTTCAAGCTCACGTTCATGTTATGTTATGTTCATGTCCATGTTATGTTTCACGTTCATGTTATGTTGATTGTTCATGTTATGTTTTAAGCTTAAGTTCATGCCATGTTAAGTCAAGTTCAGTTCACGCTTAAGTTCTGGTTAAGTCATGCTATATGTCAAGTTATACTATGTTTATGTATGACTATAATTATGCATTTATGCTTTTACTGCCATGCATGCATTTTTAACCTGTGTATAAGTTTTATGTTAACTTACTGAGATTTGTAATCAAATCTCACTGTGGTAGTCCCAACTACCATTCCCCCCGAATGGTAGATCTTGTTACAGGACCCAAAGGAGATTTGGAATCTGACCAACTGAATACGGTCATCTAGGCTACGGTGCGATGTTGATGATGGTATAGTATTTAACTTAGGTTAATACTTGTACTTTTGGATTTGTATCTCAAGTATTCTTTTGATCACAACCATTTTAGACTAGTGTGGTGATCACGGCTTTTTAGTATGCCTTTATGTATGAAATATGTTTCAAGTCTTTGAGATATTTTTAGTTTGGTGCATAGTATTGCTAAAGAAAAAAATTATCCACTGCGAATATTGCATAATGCTAGATGCATGTTAGGAACATTGCATCTTATATGTCATGAACGGGGGCAGGTAACCTTGTGTTGCATGTCTCGACGCTTCAAATGTCCGTTCAATCCTAAGCGGAATTTGGGGGCGTCACATATGATATTATATTTTCCTCATTTATTTCATTCCATCTAGCACATTTAATTCAGCAACCCAGGAGCTTCTTAACACTTTTGCGATTTATATTTATGTCGAATGTAGCCCACACCACTGCCGCTCCTCGTTTGGCACCCCATGTTGTTAACAAGCTCTTCCACCTTTCTCTCATTTTAACCCTGTGTCGAACACCCCACCCCAACTCCCTCTCCTTTGCTCACCATCGTAGCCAAGTCTCAATCCGAGAGGAACAACCACGGTCAATGCACCTTGATCATCTAGAATTTCCTATCCGAGCTGTAAGTGGTTCTTGGACTAGCACACCGATATAGGGCATTACCTCGATAGAACTCATCTGGTCACTCAAGAGTAAATAAAATTGAGTAACGTCCTTTGGATTGTCACCCAGCAATAAAGGGCTCGGGCGAGATGGTAACACACTTAGATCGACTTCGTTGCCTATTTGCTAGTAAAGGCTAAAGGATGCATGATCACGTATGTGGAGCTGAGTATCTCTCATTAGGAAGTCACATGCACAATCATTACCCAGGGTGTGGTGAAGGGAGCAAATGTGTAGATGATCCAATATAGATTTTATGTCGATAACGACCCCAAGCCAAGATGGGGGCATTATCTCGATGGAGCTCCTCTAGTTACACTGGAATGTGTAAAACTGAGTGACATTCTCTAGATTGCTGCCAAGCAACAACGGGCTCAAGCGAGACGATAACACTCTTAGGTCGACTATATTGCCTCTCTGCTAGCGGAGGCTAAGAGATGCTTGGTCACATACATTCCAGGCATAGAGCTGGGTATCACTTGTTACAAAGTCACATGCACGATCGTTACCTGTGGTGTGAAGAAATAAGCCAAAGTGTGCATATGGTACCTAGGGGAGATGATGGTGTATATCTTTATCAGTTGGATGCTTTCAAAATGAAAATGTGATTTTCGAGTGTGTGTTTTCTTGTGTGAGAATTGGGCATATACTTGTGTTTGGAATATTGCAAATGTTATAATTCTCTAAAATTTCTTATTCTTGCATAATTTCATATTTTTCCATATGCTTGTATTTTGAGTGTCGTTTTGGTTTCATTATTAAAATTCTACAAAATCCCACTATGGCATCCCCACCTGCAGTTCCACTCCACGGAACCATAGACTTTAATCCAGATGATGAGTATGAGTATGAGTATGAAGGTCCAGCTCCGCTTAAGGAGTGAAGATGTGAAGCCTTTTCCCCCCTTTTGTTTAAGTATTATTATTTGGCTTAATTTTATTTGGATAACTGTAATATTTTTATGTTGGAGTTTGGAAGACCTATGGCTTATAGATATTTTCTTGGTGATGCCGTTTTTATATTTCCACTGTGAATTTACTTTACACCATTGTATTTCATCTCTACACAAAATTACTGTCACAATGCGCTAAGGGTGTATGTGTCAAAACCCAAGGACAGTGGCCACATGCCATACCTCTGCACTGCCGTTGACATGTCAAGATAGCCCCTTGACACTATCACTTACATACCATGACAGCTCCTTGACACTGCCCCTAACATGCTAGGACAATCCCTTGACACTATCGCTGACATGCCAGAACAGTCCCACAGCTATGTTGTAGGTATGCCATGGCTGCTACCATGGCATGCCCAAGATAGCCCAGCAGGCATGCCATGGCATGCCCTTGACGCTGAGTAGCATGCAGTAACACGCCAGCAAGGCTAGTGACATGCCTCAGTACAAACCAGCAACACATGGCCTAGCCATGACAGTGCCCCAGCGCACGCAGCAGCAACCCAACCAGGTTAGTGGCATGCCTTAGTAGGCATGCTAGCCACGTGCATGGCCCCTACCTTGGCCCAACGACTTCAACGCCTAGGCCCCTGACTGGGCCATGCCATCCCTGCACATAGCACTTGCCTGTGCCTAGCAGCCCCAATGCCCAAGCCCATGCCTGGGCCATGACAGCTCTGCCTATGCGCCACAGCAAGCCAACACTCAAGCCATCTACCTAGGCCATGCCATCTATGCACAGGGCCATGCCACCCACACACAGCTCAATACCCACGGCCCATGCCATGGGCCAGCCTAGATCAATCGTGCACCAATGCATGCCACATGCCATCATGGACCCTTCTCTAATCTTATTTATTTATTTGTTTATTTTAATTTTTATTTTTATCAGGGGACTTTTCAGGGTTTCCACCTATGAAATTGCTATAAGTAGGACCCTTATCATTTTATTTACATCTTTTGGCAAATTACTTTGGACGAATTATTTGAGAACCTGATTGATTGACCCCTCTGAATATACTTTATTTGTTATGTTGTGATTAATTTAGACTCGTAAGTGCATATAACTTTGAAATTACATAGTATTCTATTTAATCTGAAAAGATTGCCAAGCCAAACTTGTTTTTGATATTTCCTTTGAACATATTCCATGAAAGATATATCCTTCTACTGGCAATTGTCTACATTATCATAGTATCACTTGGAAACATAAATGCATATTATAAAAAAGAACAATTGCCTACATTTTCAATTAATAGAACTAATTTAGAGATTTAATTATTATTTCATGAATAATTAGATAGGCAATAGAGCACCATTGCTTCTATTTCATAATTATTTCTATTCAATGATTGTTTAATTTGAGGTTTATCAATATTGAATATGAGTAATTTTATCATATAGGTTGTAATTTTGTAATGAAAGAAAAAAGGTTCCTAAATGATTTATAAGTTAGAACTATTATTGATTCACTCTTCAAAAAGAAAATTTCACATTCTAGGAAATAACACGCTATTGGATTCTAATGCCAAGATTTCAACTTCTTCAAAATATCCTTCTATAAGGTGAATGTGATAAAAGTCCTTTTAAATTTTTAACGGTGGTACTTGAGGAGATTTCTTTTACATATTTCTCACAAATTTCATGAATATCTTATTAAATCTCAATGTAGCACTCAAAGAGATTCCTCTTACGTCTTTCGCATGTGATTCTAATTCACTACAAGCGATTGCATTTTTTCGGACGAAAATTTTCGTCTCAAAATAAGCAATTTTAGTCCCAAAAGACTTGTGGAGATGAAAACTTTTCATCTCAAATTTGTCACCAAAAGCCCGTCTCACAATGTTTTTTGAGATGAAAGTTATTTTTATCTCTAAAAAGGTACTTTTAGTGATGAAATGTGGCGGACCCATTTGAATCCATCAAATTAAAATTTTTTGGGGGATGAAATCATTTCATCCAAAAATCCGTTCGAACATAATATAATATTATTGGTTCAAACACTATTAATTGTTTGAATGAAGTAAGTGTTTGAACGCTTTCTTCTTGTTTGGTTTGTGTTTGAATATAAATTATCGGGTCGAACACCCTTAAAAAAACATTTGAATTAAAAAAAATTTTTGAACGTTTTGTCCTAGACACCTTTTTCGTATTGTTTACTCTCCATTCAAATGATGCAAAATTGATTCGAACATAACTATATGCATTCGAATGATCAAACATGTAGAGTGTTCAAACAAACTAGTAATGTATTCAAACTACAGTGACGATTTCATTTTCATTCAAATGATTTTGTGTTGCTCGTTCGAATGGCGACTGGAAGAGTGTTCAAACAATAATAATTAATAATAACGTTTGAAATGAATACTTTTTATTCGAACGGAATCATTGATTGTAAATGAAAATTTTAAAATAAGAAAACTACAGTATAATTAAAACATCACAATTGTTCACATGTTGCAATAAGAAAATAGACATATTGTGATCAAATAAGTTGAAGTTTTAAGGTGGTGGCGGCGTAAAGTTCAGGACATCATTAATTGTATCTGCTCGAACATCTTTTGGGATTTAATTTCCATCTCCCTCTACATTTTGTATTGTAATCGAGCCACTACATTCGCTGCCTGATGTAAATGAAACTTTAATTCTCGTTGCTTGGACCTCAATTATTCGATCTCAAGTCTTGCTTCCTTTAAGTCCAAAGAGTTGTTATTCGATCTGCTTTGAGAAGAGGATGCGGTTGAAGAGGAAGGCTTCACACAACATCCTAAACCCCTCAATTATCCAGAATGGGGTACAAGAACCTGAGAAAAGATCCCAACATCATCAATGGAGGATTCATTAGATGCAGCAACATTTTGCCAAAGTGAAACCATCTTCTCCTACAAAAAGGAAAACATAAAGGAAATATGATTACAGATAGTATAAATGACATAAATATTATTAGGCAATACGATAAAAATTAAATTTACATAATTTGCTTAAACTTTGGGACTAGTCCAAACGCCATCGTGATTTGTATGCGATTTAGCATATAATTGGGTCATGTTATAGTCAGTAGGATTATCTTGTTCTTGAAAAAGGAAAATATATGTTACAACTTTAATCACAAAGGATAGGTTGTATATGTTGATATGTTAATATTAACAGGGACTAGTATAATGTTATCAATTTCTTTGATAGGTCATGAAAAGATCTAGAACCTGCATGATGGTGTATCGTTAAATTTGCTTTATTTTCTTTGTTGACAATGCTCCGTTGCTGCAAGAAAAGAAACATGATTACTATATTTGTTTCATGCATCTAACATATTGCATAAGGAAAGATAGCAACGAAATTACTTGATATGTTGGATATTCAAACATACCACAAAACTTCTCCCATTCATTGGGGCGCATGTTTTGGAATGGGTTCTGAAGTTTAAATTTTTTATAGTGTGCATGACATCTGCCTATGTACCCTTTAGAATGTCTTATTCATTAGCACATTAATCGTTACTCAATCCTCTCATTGGCCAAAATTAAGTTCAAACTCATCCTTTAGAATGTAAGTAATAATTGAATATAATTATTTTTTAAGTTACTTATTACCATGCAACAAGTTTTGATGTGGTCTTTCACATCTTGGTGAACCTTGACCTAGGAGGATGTAGAATGGGAGCATATGTTCAGGTAAGGGTACCAACAAAGGAAGTAAGCCAAGCTGCCAGGTTCCCAGAGCCACCGGTGTGATCACCAAAAATATTAACTTTAATTTAACCCGCTATCCACATTTTCTCTATGCAGACACCTCTATTAACATCTCGACCTTGATCATGGCTTACAACATCTATATAATAATTAAAAAAATATATTATAAAATAGTTATTATATTTATTAAATACTATAACTTAAATATCATTACATAAACTCAAGTTTCCATCTAACATACATTGTTTTGGGTCTAGTATGTTGGCTCACCATCTTTGGCAAGTGAACCAATTGGGGAATCAGTATTGGATGGAGATGGGAAACAAGTTGCTTTGCGTTTGAGAGGCATATATGTTTATAATATTGATAAATTATTATTCGCAAAAATATTCTTATTACAATATAACTATACTTATGTACAAACAACTATCATTCACTATTAGTTTCGCTCAACCATTCACCCTCATCCTCACCTTCAGTTAACTCATGTTGTTCTAATAGGCCTCCCTCAACTAGTTTTGGTTCAATATCTTCTCTTTGGGCTGAGATCAACAAATAAATATAAAATACTATACTAGTATAAATATAATATAACTGTATTTTACCTTGCTATTGATAATATTTGTAATTGAGTATAATATAAATATACTATACTATATAACTACTCAATTATGTTATAGTATATATATTATATTATATTATAACTTGTATATTATAACTAGTATATTATAAGTATTATATTATATTATTAATATAAATATACTATACTATAAATTACAATAAATGGCGCCCTAGCCCCTACTTGGGATTTGGTGGTAACTGAGACGCCGAGATATATAACACAAGACTACACACCCCTTGTATATGATAAATAACATGCCATGCTCCTAGATATACTAGTAGAGTGCAATAAACATGCAACGGAATATGATAAAAGGTCAAGTAATCTAAGCAATACCATAGGCAATTGTATAGCACATGGTACTAAAACTTAAAAACTTTTTCCCAAACATTGTCACATCATCATTAAGAAACAAAGTCATCAAAATATAATAATGAATTTGCATCTCCCCAAAACACAAGACCAATCAAAGCACAACATTTCTTCCACAAAAAAACTCATTTCATGTTACTTTAAGATCTAAGTTTCAAGCTCTCGTCCTCTTCATTCCTATAAATCCATCACGACTTAGACTCCAAAAGGCCCCATGTGATTGTTGAGGCCTAGGAAGTATTAGTCCTAAGTCCGTGGCTATTTCCTTTATGTCCATCAAGGCCTTGGAAGCTCGCTCTAGAAAAGTATACAGCTAGTCCATGTTCCACCAAAACTTTAGGTTCTTGGAGGGCTCAGTGAGTGTAGCATCAATCTCAGACTCACTAATACTGGCTAAGATTTCCCTAAGAAGCAGGGCCATGTACTTTAACACATCAGCAGTATAGTTATAATGAGCTTGTACTGTATACTCATCTTCCATCATGGAATCATCTACATTCATAGTTCCATGGAACCTGGGGTACCTGCTACAACTTCTACCATTCTGGTTAGGGAATGATAGTGGAAACTACCACCATGAGATTTTGAAAAATCTCAGCAAGTAAACACACAACATACAATAGTTAACATAAGTATACAAGAGGTATATCATGTAATGCGTGCATGGACATGTACTTGACACATGACTGAAAACTAAACTTTAACTTATGCACTGGCCACTTTCAGAGACTTGACTTTTTTGAAAAACATTTTTAACTTTCCTTTTACATGTTGATCTTAAATAGAACTTGTCTTTTCAGAGAATATCACAAGACTTGCATTGAGTGATTCATAACTTATCACGAGATTTTCATCTAGTGATCCATAACATATGAGCTCTTTTACTTATTCAAAGGGTGGAAACAACATGGTTCCCCTTCGCACCGTGTGCTCTTGCTAGTTACAACACTATCATTGGTTTGTGCACCCTGATGAATGCTTCTTAAACAAAAACTGTTGAACCCAAGGTTTCAAGTTTCGTGTAATTATATATCTGCACATTGATTTTGATGATAACAAATGAACTCAAATGATAAAGGAGTCTTAAGCTCAAGTTGTCTACACAATGAAGTCGAGCACATCAAGGAACCAAGCATGAGCAAGAAGGGAATAAGTTCACATCAAACCTCATATAGTAATGTTGTAAATTTCTTAAAAATTTGAAATTAGGATTAAGGTTCAAAATTAAAATTTTATCATAAAGCATTAAAATACATTTTCCACTTATGCATGAATATTTTGAAAATTTTGAAAGATGATTGATTGTCATCTTTCACATGTGCATGACATGATTAAAGGTTTGAATTTTGAAAATATTAAAGATGATTGATTGTCATCTTTCACATATGCATGCTTTATTTGAATATTTTCAAAAGTGATTGATACACTTTTTGACTTATATAAAAGGTAAATGATTTTGTTTGAAAATTTTAAAAAGTAAATAGTACTCTTTTTGTCATATGCGAAAAGTAAAAAGATTAGGTTTAAAATTTTTGAAAAAGTGAATGATGTTGTATTTGACAAAAGAAAGAGAAGAAACTTTTATTTGAATTTTTTGAAAAAGTTAATGATGTTTTCTTTGACATATGAATCTTTTTAAATTTGAATATGAAATCTCATATTTCTATAAATAGATCATTTGAGAGTTTCAAATTTATACAACACCAAGAGCATACAACATTCATTCAAAACTTTCATTCTCTCTTCTCTAAGCATTGAGCCTTAAACATTGTTCATTTTGAGAGATATATAGTTTGCACTGTATTGTTCTTATTTCACTCATTGATAAGTGTTTTCTGATAACTAACCCACTATCAGCTCTTGTATCAGTAAAATGGTGTGTATAACCCTTGTGCGTGTAGAAAGTGTTCTACATAGGGAATAGTTGAATCACCACGTGTAAGGTGATTGCAAGTGTAGAGGGTGTTCTACACGGATCATTTATAGCGGTGTTGTTCAAAGGTGTAATAACCTTCTATCTCCACCTGAAGGAGGTTGAATAGTAAATTTGGGGACCCTCAAGGGGTAGCTTGAGTCGAGGACGTAGCAGTAGGGCCAAACCTCGTTAATATACTAACTTTACTTCTCTCTTATCCTTACTCTTTATATTTATTGTTGCTTTGTATTTTGTTTATATTTTATATGGTGTATTTGATTTATAATTATTAATTTTTAAGTACAACTCAGTTCACCCCCTCTTGTATTAGTCATCTCGGCAATAGAAACATAATTTATAAACACGACGGTACTTCGTTAGGTTACATGCCTTAGACACCCATTGGCATTAGGCACTACCTCGCTCCGGCATTCTTTAAAAAGAGTCCATTCAAGGCACGTCGACTGTTCTTTGTCGACCTAGAGGTTACCAATCCATTCTTAAGTCTCCAAAGTGGACAGAGGAGTTCCACTAAGACATTCCCCTGCCCTAGCAATTGGGGTCGTGATAAAAGTTTTAGGCTCATTTTATTTCAAAACATTTTTGAAAAACGTTTCTCTTTGAAGTCACTTCTCTCAAATGCATGTGACATGAGATTGAAGACATGTGTCCTTATACTTGACATTATGCCATATGAGATATTATGCATGAAATAACCAAGTATAACATGTTAAATTCATGGGGCATGATAACATAGAACTCATAAGATATTAAAACACAAACATGAAATTATGAAATCTAGCCTTGGCCGAAACTTACATGTACAAGAACATGGAAAATTATCACTTACACATACTCCAAAGTTCATTCATATTGCTTAGAAATCAAGGCATATTAAAACAATGTACAAGATCCGAAACTACCAAGACATGCTATAGTCAAATGATCATCAAGTTCTTCAAATTAACAGTATTGTTTTCCTTAAAACTAAAACATGTAAGGGATTTTCTTGATATTTCTATCATGAACCAAATTATACTATTTATTCTATATTCAAAATGAATTGCGCTACAGTAAAGGAAATTTAGGATAACTTGGAAGTTACTTATGAGGAAATTTCGCAAGTCAAGGAATCAAAAATTTATACTCTTACTCATGAATATGAAATGTTTAAAATGAATGATGATGAATCTATTTCTAGTATGTACACTCATTTTACTAATATTATAAACAGCTTGACAGCTCTTGACAAAGTTTCTTCCAAGGTGGAGATAGTAAGAAAAATTATCAACTCTCTACCAAAATGCTAGGAATCAAATGTGACAGCGATTCTTGAAACTAGAAATCTCAAGAAACTCGAAGTGGATGAACTCATCGGGTCACTTACCACCCATGAGTACACATTGAAAATAGGAGAAGAATAAGGAAAGCCAAAGCAGAGCTTGGCACTTAAAGCTATTCCTCATGAAAGTGAAAGTGATGAATGTGATGACCCACTTTTACGTGTGTTTTCACTGAAGGGTTGTTTTAATTTAATTAATATATTGGTTTATTTATTTTAAATTAATGTATTTTAATTGGTTTTTAATTTATTTGATGTTGTGTTTAATTTATTTTAATCGTTTTACGGTTTTTAAAATCGTTTTCGGTGGATCTGTTTTTGGTTTCTGGAATGAGGATTGGACCTCATTTATTTTCTTTTCTCTTTTTCTTTTTCCCTTTTCCTTTTTCTTTTTCTTCTTTTCTTTCCTTTCTTTCTTTTTCTTCTTCTTTTCCTACCCGGTTCTCTCTCCCTGCGCTGCTCCCTTTCTTTTTCTCCTTCCAGTCGCCCACACTTCGGCCGCCCAGTGCGCCGTTGTCCGGCCGCCGTCTAGTGCACCACCCCCATCATTCTCTTTCCCTCCCACCAGAGATCATCCCCACCAATTTTCAGAGCCATCGGACCAGCCGTTAGCCGCCACGCACGGCTGGAAGTCACGGCCCCAGCCCTGTTTTTCTCCCCTGTCGCCGGTTTCTTTCTCAGCCCAGAACAGCCGCTCGCCGGCAGCGTGACCTACACCACCCACCCAATTCTCTTCCCCTCTCACCGGTGAACATCCCCACCAAGTTTCACCTCCATCCGAGGCACCGTTAGCCACCACGAGCTCCTCCAAGCCACATGGTTTTTGAGCTTTTTCGGCGCCGTCGCTCCACCTCCGGCCACCATCTCTTCACAGCTTCTTCCTCTACCTCTTTCTGACCTAACCCACCTAGTTTTGGCCCCGATCTGTTGCCGGAGCAGCTCTCACGAGCTTAACTTCGTTCAGCCCCTTTTTGGCCTTCGACCGCCATTTCCACCGCCACCCACGGCCAAAACTCACTTCCTTTAGCTTCATAAACATCTCAAGACCATTCCCTATCAATTTCGTATCTTGGTTTGTTCCCGTTCGAAAGTGGGTAATTTATTACCCATGGCTACAATGTAAAATACACTGTTACGTTGCTTTTCCTCCGCCATTTGCAACGTCGCGAGCTTTCGAAAAATACCGTATAGCGCTGTAAGTATTTTCCAAACTCTACTTTTAGATTTAAATATATTTTTCTCTTACAATAAATTATCTGGTTGGTTGGTTGATTCCGGACTGAGTCCGAGGAGTTCGGGGGTCGGATGGATTGGGCACGGAGTTGCTTGGTTTTTTTATTTATGGTTGGTTGGTTGTGTTGTGCATTGAGATTGCATTTACATGGTGCATGCACGTGCATTTTATTTGAATTGAGAAAAAATCCTATTTTATTGACGTAAATGGATGTTTGGGTGCGTGTGTACCACGACCCCAAGCCGAGATGGGGTATTATCTCAATGGAGCTCCTCTGGTCAATCGGGAGCATAATATACTGAGTGATATCCTCTGAGTTGTCGCTGGGAGACGACGGAAGCGGGGGCTAGAGGATGCTTGGCTACGGGCGCGGAACTGGGCATCGCTCTACGCACCAACTCCGTGGCCCTTCGCTGGCGAGGGCTAGAGGATGCTTGGCTACAAACGTGCGGGACGCAAAACTGGGCATCGCTCGGCTTGAGGATGCTTGGCTACGAACGCGCGGGGCACGGAACTGGGCATCGCTCGTTTAGGTGTCATACGCGTGGTCAATACCCGCGGTGTGGCACAGGAGCCAGGGCGTGCGGATGACCCCTAGGGGAGGTCATGGTGCATATGGATTAATTGGTAAATGGATTGAGTTGGATATGGGCCAAATGGACTTTTGGCGTGATATTTGGAAAGGATATGTTTTTAAGCCAAATGGGACTTTTGGCGTGCGTGGAAAAATATGGTTTTATGGATTTTGTGCATTGGTATTCTCTCATGCATATTGTTTGAGTTTTAATATGTTTTTATCTAGTGGTGTTTGGATTTTACTTACCTGCGGTACCATTTTTGGTACCGTAGATTTTGGTGCAGAGTTCGAGGAGGAGGAGGAGGCTGAGCCCGAGGATGCAGCTCTGCCGGAGAGCTGAGTTGAAGTTAATGCTTGTATTTGGCTTTGAATAATATTTGTAGTTCGTAATATTTTATTATGTATGATTTGAACAGCTTTGCATTAAACTAAGAAAAATTCTGGTACTTAGTTATATGACTTTGCTATCCGCTACGTGTTTCTTCGTGCACATTTGTTGCTTTTACATGCACTTGGCACTCGTCGATAGGGTGGTGACCCGTGTTGTCACCATCTGGACGTCTCGATTTCCCCGTGTCCGTGCGTGGGGATTTGGGGGCGTCACAATGAAGATGAGGAAAATGATGTCAAAGATGAAGAAGTTATGATGATAACAAGAAGAATTAAGAGGTTCTTAAAGAAAAATAAAGCTTATTCGAGGAAATCTTTCAAAAAGTTTCCAAGAAAGATTCAGGTAAAAATGACTCTTTAATTTGTTATAAATACAATAAGCCTAGACATATCAAGCCAAATTGTCCTCTGCTAAAGAAAGATCGAAACAAGGGTAAGAAAGTAATGAAACCTACATAGGATGATGATTCAAATAGTTCATATAGTGAAGCAAGTAATGAAAAATCAGCAATTTTTGTCTTATGGATAAAAATGACTTTGAGGTAACAAATCTTAATAATATTTAAGATCTTTCATATGAAAAATTGCAAAATATTTTAGAAGAGGTATATGAGAAACTTGAAAAATTGGGTATCAAGTATACTACTTTGAAGAAGAAAAGTTCTTCTTTAACAAATGAAACTGATGTTTTAAGAAAAGAAAACATCGTTTTAAAAGATGAAAATCTTGAGTTGAAGAAGAAAATAACTGATTCAGAAAATATTTTTGCAAACTTTACGAATGGAAAAATAAATTTTGAAAAACTTCTTGGTAGTCAAAGATGTGTTTTTGACAAGGCAGGCTTGGGATATATGCTAAAACAAAAATACAAACCTTATAAAAACTTCTTTGATAATCCTTCTACATCAAAGTCCAGTATTCAAAATTCTTTTTATAAAAATAATTTTGTCAAAGAATGATACTATTACAATCACTCAAGTTCTTTGTGATGACCCGCTTTTATGTGTATTTTCACTGAAAGAATATTTTAATTTAATTAAATATTTTATAGTGCTTTTATTTTTATTTATCGAGTTTTAAATGGATTTTTGTTGGCTGTTGGATTTAAATTGTGATTTAATTTATTTTCGCTTGTTTTTTGTTTTAAAAATTTAAATAGTTGGTTTTTACTAGTTATTTATTTTATTTTAGCTTGTTGATGTGTTTAAAATATTTTATTGGTGTTTATTTATTTAGTTGATGTAGTGTTAATTTATTTTAATCGTTTTATGTTTTTATACCGTTTTCGGCTGATCAGTCTTCGGACTTCCGACGTGAGGACTGGACCTCATTAATTTCCTTCATCTTTTCTTTTCCTCTTCTTTTTCTTTTTCTCTTTTTTCTTTTTCTTTTTTTTCTTTTTTTCCTCTCCTCTCCCGTTCGGCTCTCTCTCTCCCCGCGTCCCTCTCTTCCTCTCTCTCTCCTCACCCACGCCGTGAAGCTCCCACCGCCCAGCCCCGCCGTTCGCCGGCGTCGTGCCCGACGCCACCCCTGCCGGTCGACTCCCCTCCGGCCGGTGATCACTCCCCCCAACTCCCAGCCCCAACCGGCCGGCCAGTTTGGCCGGAAAACGCCCAAAAAGCCGCACGGTTTGTGGCTCGATCCGCCGCCGTCGCTCCACCTCCGGCCACCACCTCTTCACCACTTCTTCCCCTACTCCTTGCCGACCTAACCCACCCATCCCCGGCCTCAAACGGTCACCGGAGCGGCTCCCACGAGCTCAACTCCGATTTGCCCTTTTTCCGCCCCTACCGGCGTTTTCGCCGCCACCCACGGCCAAAACTCACTTCCACTAGCTTCATAAACATCCCTAGACCATTCCCTATCAATTTGGTGTCTTGGTTTGTCCCCGGTCAAAAGTGGGTATTTTGCGACCCACGGGAACAGTGCATTTGCACTGTTACGTTGCTTTCGCATCGCCGTTCGCTTCGCGCCGAACCTTCTAAAAATCCTATATAGCGCTGTAAGTATTTTCCAAACGCTACTTTTAGATTTAAATGTATTTTACTCTTTCAATAAATTATTTGGTTGGTTCGCTGATTCCGGACTGAGTCCGAGGAGTTCGGGGGTCGGATGGATGGAGGACGGAGTTGCTTGATTTGTTGTGCTATGGTTGAATTTATTTGTCGAGCATTGAAATTGGCATTTACATGATGCATGCACTTGTATTTTATTTTATTGGAAAAATCATGTTTTATTGGCGTAAATGATTTTTGGGAGTGTGCGTATCACGAGCCCAAGCCGGGATGGGTTATTATCTCGGTGGAGCTCCTCTGGTCACTCGGGAGTGGATAATACTGAGTGACATCCCCTGGGTTGTCGCCGGGCGACGACCGGATCGCACGATACGGTAACGCTGTCGTGTCGACTCCGTGGTCCTTTTAGTGGCGGGGACTAGAGGATGGCCTGGCCAGGTACGCGCGAGTTGGAGGCGCGAGTCTGGGCATCGCTCGTGTAGGTGTCACACGCGTAGACGTTACCTGCGGTGTGGCACAGGAGCCAGAGTGTGCGGATGATCCCCTAGGGGAGATCATGGTGCATGACGATAATTGGTTTTATTATTGGTTTTGGATATGGGCCATTTTCTGGGAAAATGGCGATGGTCTTGTGATCCATTTTCTGGGAAAATGGTGGTTTGGGCCATTATCTGGGATAATGGCGAGGCTTGGTTTAAAGGTTATGTTTTTAAGCCAAATGGGTTTTTGGCGTGCGTGGAAAAATATGGTTTAGGAGTTTGTGCATTGGCATTCATTCATGCTTGTTGTTTGAGTTTAATATGTTTTTATCTAGTGGTGTTTTGGATTTTACTTACCTGCGGCACCATTTTTGGTACCGTAGATTTTGATGCAGTGTTCGAGGAGGAGGAGGAGGCTGAGCCCGAGGATGCGGCTCCGCCGGAGTTCTGATTTGAAGTTATGCTTTGTACTTAGTTTAAAAACAATATTTATATCATGTAATATTTTATTATGTACCTTTGAACCGTTTGTATTTTATTTAAGAAAAAATTCTGGTACTTAGTATTTGACTTTGCTATCCGCTGCGTAATCTTCTTGTGCACATTTGTCGCTTGCACACACTTGGCACTCGTCGTTAGGATGGTGACCCGTGATGTCACCATCCGGGCGCCTCGAATTCCCCGTATCCGTACGTGGGGATTTTGGGCGCGCCACATTCTTCATATATGTTATATGTTATTTGTAATTTTTGTAACAGAAATGGTCATAATTATCATGCTTGTCCTATTAAAAGAAGTATACAATGACTGTTAGGGCCATATAGATACCTAAAAATCTTATTTCTTTTAATACTAATAAATAAATGATCCAAAGAACTTGGGTAATAAGAAAAATCATTTTAATTTTTTTATAGGTATGCATGAAGTCCTCCACAAGCAAAAACAAACGGTTTTTAAATAGTGGATGTTTAAGACACATGACGAGAGATAAGAGTAAGTTCTTTAATCTTAGATCTAAAAAAGAAGGACACGTGACATTTAGAGACAACTCGAAAGGAAAGATCGTGGGAATAAGTAAAATTGGTAATGAATCTTCTCTCATAATTGAAGATATTCTACTTGTTGAAAGTCTAAAACATAATCTTTTGAGCATAAGTCAATTATGTAATAAAGGATTTACAGTTACTTTCAAAATGGATAAGTGCATTATTTTGAATAATTATGATTGCAATATTTGTTTTATTGCTTTTAGAAGCAACAATATCTACACAATCAATTTTGAAGAAATTACCTCACAAGATGCTATTTGTTTTTCAGCTCAAAATGAAACTAGTTGGCTATGACATAGAAGACTAGCTCATCCCAACATGGAACTTATTTCCAAACTTTCAAAAAATGATCTTGTGAGAGAATTACCAAAGATAAATTTTCTTAAAGACAAAATTTGTGATGTGTGCCAATTTGGTAAACAAACAAAAACTTATTTTAAAACTAAGAAACATATTTCCACTACAAGACCATTGCAATTGATACACATGTATCTTTTTGGACCAAATAGAGTTGCAAGTTTAGGAGGAAAATATTTTATGCATTTGTTATTGTTGATGATTTCTCTAAATATACTTGGGTCATCTTTATTGCTTATAAATATGAGACACATAATGCCTTTACCAAGTTATGCAAGAGAAATCAAAATGAAAAGGGCTATACTATTTCAAGTATTCGAAGTGATAGGGGAAAAGAGTTTGTTAATAAAAATCTTAAAACTTTTTATGATGAAAATGGTTTTGTGCATAATTTTTCTGCTCCTCGAACTCCTCAACAAAATGGAGTAGTTGAGAGAAAAATAGATCTCTTCAAAAGATAGCAAGAATAATGCTCAATGAGAACAACTTGCCTAGTTACTTTTGGGCCAAAGCGGTAAGTACTGCATGTTATGTTATAAATAGAGTTATATTAAGGTCTAAACTAGATAAAAACCCCTATGAGCTTTGGAATGAGAAAAAGCCCAACATTGGTTACTTTCATGTATTTGGATGCAAATGTTTTATTTTGAATGACAGGAATAATTTAGGCAAGTTTGATACAAAATCTGATGAAAGTATCTTTCTCGGGTATTCTACTAATAGTAAAACTTATAGAGTATTCAATAAAAAGATATTGACTGTACAAGAATCTATGCATGTAGTATTTGATGAATCTAATTCTCTACTCTCCAAGAAATCTGTTGATAAAGAAACATGAGGTATAAATAACACAGAAAGTCTCAATCTCAACAAAGAGAACACAATAGAGGAAGTCCAACATAGAGACATAAGGAAAGATCATCAAAATTTAATACAAGATGCAACCAAACAGTGGAAAGTTGTGAAAGATCATCCAGTGGAACAAATTCTAGGAGAACCTTCATGAGGTGTAAGTACTCGGTCATCTCTTAGAAACATTTGCAATCATACTACTTTTCTATCTCAGATTGAATCCAAAAATATTGATGAAGCACTTCTTGATGAATCTTGGATTCTATCTATGCAAGAAGAGTTGAATCAATTTGAAAAAAATGATGTTTAGACACTTGTTTCTAGACTCAAAAATCATACTATTATTGGAACAAAATTGGTTTTTAGAAACAAAAAAGCTGAGTCCGGAGTCATTACTAGAAAAAGGCTCGACTTATAGCCCAAGGTTTCAATCAAGAAAAAGGAATCGATTATGATGAGACATATGCACCAGTCGCAAGATTAGAAATTATTCGAATGTTACTTGTATATGCTTATTATAAAGATTTTAAACTTTTTCAAATGGATGTTAAAATTGCTTTCTTAAATGGTTTTATAAATGAAGAGGTATATGTTGAGCAACCTCCAGGCTTTGAAAATCATATTTCTCCAAATCATGTTTTCAAACTCACAAAAGCACTATATGGACTCAAACAAGCTCCTAAGCAGAGACTCAGTAGTTTCTTGATTGAAAATAGTTTTTCAGGAGGAAAAATCGACACAAACTTTTTTATTAAATATGAAAATGATGGTATTCTTTTTATTCAGATTTATATTGATAATATAATATTTGGTACTACTAATGAAAATATGTGTCAAGTTTATGCTAAGACTATGCAGGAAAAATTTGAAATGAGTATGATAGGAGAACTTACATTCTTTCTCAGATTGCAAATTAAGCAAGCAAAAAGTGAAACATTCATCAATCAATCAAAATATGTTAAGGAATTACTCAAGAAGTTTGGAATGGAAAGTGCTAAGGAAATTGGAACACCAATGAGCTCATCCACTAAACTTGATAAAGATGAAACCAATAAGCTAGTTGACTTGAAGGTATATCGAGTTATGATTGGTAGTTTATTATATTTGACAGCTAGTAGACCAGATATTATGTTTAGTATGTGCTTATGTGCACACTTTCAATCATCTCCAAAAGAATCTCATTTAATTGCAGTTAAGCACATTCTTAGATATCTTAGTGGTACAATTGACCTAAGGTTATGGCACCCTAAGCACACATCTTTCGATCTAATCAGCTACACAGATGCAGAATATGCTGGTTGCAAAATTGATCGAAAAAGTACTAGTGGAACATGTCATTTCTTAAGTCATGCACTAGTTTCCTGGTTTAGTAAAAAGTAAAATTTTGTTGCATTATCTAGTGCTAAGGCAGAATATGTGGCTGCGGGTAATTGTTGTATTCAAATTCTTTACATGAAACAACAACTTGAAGATTTTAAACTCATGTATAGTCACATTCCAATCAAATGTGATAATACAAGTACTATAAATCTTTCAAAGAACCCAATACAACATTCTATAACTAAGCATATTGAAATAAGATATCATTTTCTTCGAGTTCATGTGCAGAAAGATGATATAGTACTAGAATTCACAAACACACATGATCAGTTAGCAGATATTTTCACAAAACTTTTACCAGAAGATATATTATGTATAATTAGAAGAGAAATAGGTATCTCATCCATACTATGAATATCTCCTAAAAGACAGACCACCGTCAATAAAAATAGAGAGAGAATTTTTATAAATATTTTTACATAAATTTGAGGTTCTTAGCCTCATGTTTGAGTTACTTATTCTCTTCATACAATATCATATCATTCCTATCCATTGGAACCGGCAACCGGAATGAAGAATCTAATAGAGATTTCAACTATTTATTCTTCTACCGAATGATTCCTTCCCTTGTGTGAGACTCTTGAACAATTCGCTAAAGTACAACAATTTGTTCTTCAAGCTTTTCAACCTCATGGTTTCTGGCTTGTAGCCACTGGGAAAAAGCAACTATAGAGGATGAGTAGAGAGTCCCGAGACTCACCAAGTCGTAGATAGCATCGGATTCTGACTTATTAGCAAAATTATTATTTTCTTGCTACAACATAACACTAATGGTAGCTGCAGAAAGGATAGGAGATTGAGGTGTAGAATACTTCATGGATGAATTAAGAGGAATTTATAAGAATGAGCCATTGAGAAAAGAATTGAAAGTTTAAAGCGAGAATGTTGAAAGAATGCAGATGAGTTATAGAGATGAGAAGAAGATTTGATGCAGATTGAATGAACTTTAAGATTGATTTTATAGAGATAGCATAAAGAATAAGACAAGCTATCATCCAAGTCAATGAGCAATGTGATTTCTTTTCGGTATCCAATGGACGAAAATGATCATGTTTTCAACAACATAAGGCGATTTTTAAAATCTCCAGCAGCACTAAATTCATAGAGTTAGTCCTCAAGGCTTTGCAGCATTTGTCGGGTCACGGGCGGCTCCAATTTTTCAACTATCTACAGTTTCTACCAACACATCATTTTCTTCTATCCATTTACTTACTTTGTATCCTTTTTAATGATGCCAAAAGCGAGAGAAGTTTTAGACTAGAACATTAACATTGTTTGAATTGTTAAACTTGTTATATATACTTGGAAGTATATTTATACTTTTGCTTGAAAAAATAACGTACATTCTCAAGGGAAGCTTAAGTATTAATACAGGATTCAGGTTCTACCAAGTATTTGTCATCATCAAAAAAGGGGAGATTGTTGAACCCAAAGTTTCAAGTTTCATATAATTATATATCTACACATTGATTTTGATGATAAGAAATGAACTCAAAGAATAAAGGAGTCTCAAGTTTAAGTTATCTATACAATGAAATCAAGCACATCAAGGAACCAACCATGAGCAAAAATGGAATAAATTCACATTAAAGCTCATAGAGTAATGTTGTAAATTTCTTAAAAACTTGAAATTAGGATCAAAGCTCAAAATTAAAATTTTATCATAAAGCGTTAAAATACATTTTACACATGTGCATGAATATTTTGAAAATTTTGAAAGATGATTGATTGTCATCTTTCACATATGCATGACATGATTAAAGGTTTGAATTTTGAAAATATTAAAAATGATTGATTGTCATCTTTTACATGTGTATGCTTTATTTGAATATTTTCAAAAGCGATTGATGCACTTTTTGACTTATGTAAAAAGTAGATGATTTTGTTTGAAAATTTTGAAAATATTAAAGATGATTGATTGTCATTTTTCACATGTGCATGCTTTATTTGAATATTTTCAAAAGTGATTGATGATTTTTTTTATTTATGCAAAAGGTAGATGATTTTATTTGAAAATTTTGAAAAGTAAATAGTACTCCTTTTGTCATATGCAAAAAGTAAAAAGATTAGGTTTGAAATTTTTGAAAAGTAAATAATGTTGTTCTTGACAAATGAAAAAGAAGAAACTTTTATTTGAATTTTTTGAAAAAGTGAATGATAGTCTTTAACATGTGAATCTTTTTAAATTTGAATTTGAAGTCTCATATGTTTATAAATAGATCATTTGAGAGCTTCAAATTTATACAACACCAAGAGCATATAACATTCATTCAAAGATTTCATTCTCTCTTCTCTAAGTATGGAGCCTTAAACCTTATTCATTTTGAGAGAGATATAGTTTGCGCTGTATTATTCTTATTTCACTCATTGATGAGTATTTTCTAATAACTTATTCACTATCAGCTCTTGTATCAGTAAAATGGTGTGTATAACCCTTGTGTGTGTAGAAAGTATTCTACACAGGAAATAGTTGAATTATCACGTGTAAGGTGATTGCAAGTGTAGAGGGTGTTCTACATAGATCCTTTGTAGCGGTGTTGTTCAAAGGTGTAATAGGTTTCTATCTCCACCTGAAAGAGGTTGAATAGTGAATTTGGGGATTCTCACGGGGTAGTTTGAGGCGAGGACGCAGGCAGTGGGGCTGAACCTCGTTAACATACTGAGTTTGCTTCTCTATTACCCTTACTCTTTATATTTATTACTGTTTCGTATTTTTTTTTTATATTTTATATGGTGTATTTGATTTATAATTGTTAATTTTGAAATACAATTCAATTCACCATCGCTCTTATGTTAGTCATCTGGGCAACAGAAACATAATTTATAAACATGACGGTACTTCGTTAGGTTACATGCCTTAGACACCCATTCGCATTAGGCGCTACCTTGCTCTGGCATTCTTTAAAAAGAATCCATTCAAGCCACATCGACGGTTCTTTGTCGACCTAGAGGTTACCAATCCATTCTTAAGTCTCTAGAGTGGATAGAGGAGTTCCACTAACACATTCCCCTATCCTAGCAATTGAGGTTGTGATAAAAGTTTTAGGCTCATTTTATTTCAAAACATTTTTGAAAAACATTTCTCTTTGAAATCACTTCTCTCAAATGCATGTGACATGAGATTGAAGACATGTGTCCTTATACTTGACATTATGCCATATGAGATATTATGCATGAAATAACCAAGTATAACATGTTAAATTCATGGGGCATGATAACATAGAACTCATAAGATATTAAAACACAAACATGAAATTATGAAATCTAGCCTTGGCCGAAACTTACATGTACAAGAACATGGAAAATTATCACTTACACATACTCCAAAGTTCATTCATATTGCTTAGAAATCAAGGCATAGTAAAACAATGTACAAGATCTAAAACTACCAAGACATGCTATAGTCGAATGATCATCAAGTTCTTCAAATTAACAGTATTGTTTTCCTTAAAACCAAAACATGTAAGGGATTTTCTTGCCATTTCTATCATGAACCGAATTATACTATTTATTCTAAACAACAACAAAAGCAATAGAATCAAACAAAAAAGATTTACACAAATATATACATGTATTAACTAAGAGCAAATTGAGTGTATACTTACAAAAATCCATGAAATGAAGTGAAAAGCAAGCTGTAATTTAAAATACAACCCATTAGAATAAATACCTGAAAACCCTAATTCGTGTTCTTGAGTGTGTGAGGGTTTTCTAGGGTTACAACTTTTGGCTTCTAGAGTTTTTCACCAAGAAATCCTTCGTTTCACTCCTAAGCTCAAACCAAACTTAAAATGCGACAAGAATATATGATGGGGGTTGAAAATAGGTGGGATAGACACCTTCCACTTCATAGGTTTCTAAGAAACCCTAATTTGGTTTTTGAGAAAACATGAAGGAAATGTGTGTGCTTCATCATTTTTAAACTCCTTTGAGATTTGGATCTCATCTTTGAGTTAGATTGATGAAGAGTGAGTGTAAATCTAAGAAAAACCAAACCTTACCTTGGTCTTTCCCTTGAAGATGCCAAAACCACTCTTGAATAAACTCCCCTTGTTTGGATGGAAAGGAAATGTGAGAAAATATGAAAACCTTCAAGTGAAGGCGTGAGAATGGTTTGGAGAGGAAGAGGGCTCATGCAAAATCAAAAATGGCTAGAGGAAAAAGCCTCTTAGGTGTGTACTCCTCCCTTTTTATACTTGGTCCCTTCATCTCCCTCTTCATGTTTGGCTCTAAAACCCTAGCATGCATGCCAAGTGGCATCTCCTTCTCCTTCCTTCTTCTCCGATGCCGAGATGGTCTCTTGGTATTCTCTCCTTAGAATGCATTGGGAATGGGCAACCATGGGTGGCGTGTTCGGGTTTCTTCCTTGGCTGAAAATCATCCATTTTCCCTCTTTTGCCCTTCCTTCGTTATGAACAAGTAAACTTCCTTCAAGGGTAATTGAGTAAAATGACTTGTGCCACTTCCTTTTCCCTGCAAGCAAACTCATGGCATGGGTGACAAGTGGCATAGGCGTATGCCTTGTCATTGCTGCCCACTATCTTTTCTTCTTCCTCCACTATCTTTTCTTCTTCCTCCATTTTGTTGCTTCATCTTCCCAAGATGACTCTTCATGTTCCATTGTCCAATTTGGAAACAACATGACAAGTGGCAAGTGAAAGTTGAACTTGGACTTGTAATGGCCGAAATTTCAAGGGTATTTTAGTCCATTGTACGAATTTTTTTCATCAAATCCTCTAGAAACTCATGCATGTTTGACACTTGGCACATTTGATAATGTAAGCTAAAAATTCGAAATCCCTTTGTGTCCCTTCAACTTCCATATGCAAATCACCTAGAAAATCTACTTTTATCTTCGATAGGCTCTCTTTTCCATAACATCAACATAGGAACTTGGAATTGTGTCAAACAAAAGGTATAGGCATGTGGGAAGGAGTTTTGCCGAGTGTCTCTTAGTCTTCTCTAGGTCATCTTGCCATTTGTTCCTTTTAGAAGCCTCATGCATGTAGGACAAGTGTCACTCCCACTAGAGTAGGTGTGCAAGCCATCCCTTGGCTTTCCCCATACTTCTCTCTCTCCCTTAGTCCACTAACTTGTCTAGATACATAGTGCCTCACATGCAAGACACTTGCACTAGTGACAAAGGTTTAGGTAATGGGCTTTGGGCCATTGGGCTTGGGTTTTCTTATGGAGGCCGAATTTTACTAGGGATTTTAGGGCTAAGTCTCTCTCTTGAGCTCAAGTTTCACAACTAAACTTCTAAGGCCTTTTCTTCACTTAAAACACTATGGTTTTAAAACATCATGGTCCCTAAAATAAGCTATGAACCATGATCCACTAAGTTCGAGTTATCACACAATATATGCAATTAGATTATAAACTATTCGAACAAAGTATACGCCTGTTCATACATACCTAAGTCCTCTACTGTTCTAATGCTCACAGTTTGTTCGAATAGCTAAAATCCCACTATAGACCTTTTGAATGTAATTAGTTACACATTCGAATAACTTATATGCATGTTCGAATGTACCTAGGTCCTTGACAAAAATGATTCATCATAGTTTATTCTAGAGGCTTCTTGCATTGACTGTTAGAATGGGATATTTTTTGTTCGAACTGATGAAACACTTCTATATATCACATTCAAAAAATATAACATCATGTTCAAACTTACCTGGGTCCTTGACAAATGAATTGTCGTAAGAGTTCGTAACGTATTCTACAAGATTTAGGAATCAACCATTTGAACGGTCACATTTGATTCGAACAACTAAAATAATTATAATGAATCCTTCGAACTTAAGAATACTAGTTTGAAAGTGACTGTTTTGAGGCATATGACCCCATTTTCAATTCGAACGGTTCATTTTCACAAACACCATTTGAAGCCACCATCATCGTTCACCACCACTCTTTGTTGTAGATTGACCATTGACTGTTGTTTAAGAACTATGACCCACCATCCTTGTCTCTTTCAAAATATTCAAATTTAATTTTCAAAAATATTCATGCACATGTGGAAAATGTATTTTAATGCTTTATGATAAAATATTAATTTTGAGCCTTAATCCTAATTTCGAATTTTAAGAGATTTACAACATTACTCTATGACTTTAATGTGAACTTGTTCCCTTCTTGCTCATGCTTGGTTCCTTGATGTACTTGATTCCATTGTGTGGACAACTTGAGCTTGAGACTCCTTTATTTTTTGAATTCATTTGTTATCATCAAAATCCATGTGTAGATTTTTAATTACATGAAACTTGAAACCTTGTGTTCAACAGAATAGAATCTAACCTATTTTTGTTGTTTTCGGGCCACCACACACAGTGTTTGGTTGTAGAAATGATGAAGTGACTAGGCTTCACTCCATGTTTATTTGTATGCTTAAAACCAACGGTGTTTGATGAATCATTCTTTTTTACACATCAGGTCAACTTAGTCATTGATGTCCATGACTTAGGTACCAGCGTTTGAACGAATCAAAGATGTCCGAATAGTTTTTTGCCAAATAGTCATTTTCCAGTTCGAACTTATCACCATACGTTCAAACGTGAAGAACTAAGTCAAATATTCGTTCGAATCAATTTGACTTAGTTTGAACAGATAAACAGTAGTTCGAACATATCTCATATACAATTCATGGCCATATGGTGGTGATATTCGAACTAAATAATTATTTGTTCGAATGAACTTAAACCTTTCAAATAAGGCCTAGTAGTTGTTCGAATGATTTTATTTAACGTTCAAATAGGCTAAATGTTAGTTAGAACTGTATATTATCTATTCGAACAGTACTCATTATAACATAATTACAACTTTCTATTTTATTTATATTCCTTGTTTATTTGTTTTATGAACAATGAATTAATAGCATACGCTGGAAGAAAACGGAAGAGGGAGGGGCAACCTAGCGGTGAAGCTAGTGAGCCGAGGAGGCCAATATTGGTTGAGTGGGAGATCATTATAAAAGACTTTCAATGAGTTTTATCGGGCTATATCAGGGATAGGGACTGATAAGGACTCCTCCACATTTGTTATTTAGGGAGTCAGTATCACTATCTCAGTAAACAATATCATTGAGTTTCTAGGGGTCCCCTTTGTGCTAGGTGCATACCCTGCACAACGATCAGTTGTAGGGACAAAGAGTTAAGATGCCATTGAGGACAAGGTTTTAATAGATAATGGTACAACGCTTGATGAGATTCGTCTATTGATACATGATGATTCGGCTCCTCCATACACGATGCCATTAAGACACTTTTTTTTCAGGACATGGAGAGGATCATCGAGAGGATCGTTGGGAGGATCATTGTACCCATCATAGTTCGACTGCAAGAGATTGAGGGAGATATTACTGTGATGCAAGAGGACTAGAGAATCTTACACAATAGTGTTATTTTGTATCAATCTTTTTTGTTTTGTATCGAACATTGTCATTTTAATTTTTATATAGTTTTTTATTTTATTTTTTATATATAGCTAGCTTGTTTGTTATAAAAAATCAATTTTCTTACTTTATTTACCATTTGACAATATAAAAAATCATTTTTGCTAGAAGGAAATTTTTTTTAATTGCAATTTTTATTTACCATAAAAAAGCATAAATTAATTTTTAAATTAATTATATAAATTATCTAGAACGACATATATGATACATTTTAATTTACCATAAATAATAAATCCGTATAAGTAGATTTTTCATCTTTTAAAAATGATAATTAATAGACTCAAATAATATTTATTTTTAAAATATTTGAATTTCTTTCAATAAATTTCTATAACTAAATTTATTTCGATTGTCTATGTCACAGTTCAAATCAATCTTATATGCATTCGAATGGTTTATAAATTTGTTTGAGCATAAAATTACCACTCGAACGAGATAGCAAGCATCTCCCGCCACATTTATTTATAACTTCTTACAAAAAAAGGAAAAAATCATTCGAATGATTGGCTCTACATTCGAATAGAAAATTCTATACCATCGCATGATCTCAAACTCTGTTCGAATGAAAATCGTATATATGTTCGAACGATTTTTAACCCTCCCACACCACAATTATAATTTCCCGTCATGAATATTGTTCAAACAGTTATGTCACCATTCGAATGTGAAATACCATACCATTTGAACAAGTTTGGGAACGTTAAGATGTTTTTCTTTTTTGGGACACTATATTTCATCCCATAAACTCTAGTTCGAATAGATATTTATTTGTTTGAATGCATAAAAAAGCATTTCCATGTTTTGGGATGAAATTTAATTTTCGTCTCAAATAACTACTTTAGGGATGAAAAGATTTTGTTCCTAACAATCAAATTTCTTGTAGTGTAAAGAAGTTGATGTTTCTTCCCTGAAACGAGATCTAAGAATATTACATCTCATGTGGGACTATCTAGTCAATCAAGAGGATGAAAGAAATGATCTTATATTTAAAAATGGGTACCTATCAAATACACAATTATATTTAAAAATGATATTTTGAAAGAGCACTTATATATTTGAAAATATAAGTACTCTTTCAGAATATCATTTTTCTGTATTTGAAAAAGCATCTCTGCGGCTTTCGAGCTTGTTTGTTCACACAATTTTCATCTTGACCTGAGTAATTTTTGTCAAAAAGGATGTTACAATTTACAAATTGGATATTTAAAAAAAGTATATATCCTTAAGAGTTTTTCTCTCGTTTCTATTGAAAACCAATTCATTAAGCAAAGACAATATATAATAGTTTCCATATGCTGTTGGCACCATATTCTTAGAGACAGTTTGGATTGAGAAATACTTTCAACCATTTCATTTCACCATTACAATTTTTTAAAATTTCTACACAAAATATAATAAACAATTCAACTTTTTCAAATCTCAAAACAGTAATAATATTCAAAAATAATATTCTAACAATATTTTATTTAACTTTTAACTTTTACCTTTTTCAAATTTCATCTCATTTCATCTCACTATTCAAATTAAACAACATTAATTTGTGGGTGTGGGGTATAAGTTGAAGTTTTATCCTCAAGTCTTGCATACTTATCTAATTACTTATTTATTGAAAAAAGACTATTCATAATCTTTTCTTATAAGTTTTCTATCAACCACCAGCTGGAAATTTCCAAAGGGTTGAAATTAAAGAAATAAAAGCCTGACAATTATTGCCTATAACAAGCTGATACATTAATGATCATGCTATTTTCTTTTCGGATTATATATCAGCAGGTAGGCCATTTTTGTTGAAAGTGAAATTAGAAGTATATTTATAATATTATAACATGAATTTTTGTGCATATACTAGTATTGTGAAGTACTACTCTAATAATAATAATTTGGTTTGGGAGTTTTGCTAGGTACAATCAAGTTTGTATATCAATTCGTGCACCGATGATTTTTTTTAGTTAAAAAAAAATTTTGAGAGAATAAGAAAATCTCATATCTCATGAAAATTATTTTCGTCTTCAATTCATATCGCTTTGTTAATAATGTCTTACATATCAATATCAATACGCGAATTGATATACAAACTCTGCTTACAAAAATATTTTTCCTTTGGAAAAAATATATATTTCTGCACCATGCATCATGTGTACTAGTGATCCCTAGCTAGTGCATGCATTAAGTCGTTGCAACTAATCTGCAGGCATTATTTTAAGTCCTGAAGTTGGAAAATACCAACCTGTGGCTTTGGACACAAGTTTGAGAGACATTTGACAGCACGTGGCAAATTGCAATTATCATACAAATAATACAAAGCCAAACAGCATCTTCATCGATGGCAACCCTTTTAAATCCAACCAGCTGTACATCCCAGTAGTAGTACAATTGATTAAAAAGTATTTTTTTTTCCTTGTGTTATTTTATTTCCATGCATCATATATAATTGATTCATGTGTACTAGTTTTGCAATATCTGTCCAATTGACTTGGAAGCATTCCAAGTCTCCCATGTTTTTGTCTAGCTCCTTTAATTTGCCTTCCTGTCCCTCACCTAAAATCACAACCCACATGCTTCTAGCTAGACTTTGAATTATATAAACTCTGAGATACCCAAAAGGCTCTTCAAACTCTTCACAAAGACAAAAGTCAGCATGGAAAAGAAACTTGCATGTTTTCTCCTAGCAAGCTTCTTCTTCCTCATTACACTAGCCGGCACCGGCCAGGGCCGACTTGTTACAAGCAACTCGCTTGGCGATAATGTCTCCGATGGTGTCCACATTCTTTATCAGCAACCAAAGTTGCTATATCTTAACAGCTTGTTTTCATCAGAAGATAGCTGCACAGAGACGTATGGATTTCTGCCATGCACCGCCACTGTCCTAGGAAATGTTTTTCTCATTCTTGTATATAGTTACTTGATGTTCTTGGGGGCCAAGTTGCTGTCAGATGGAAGTGAGATTTTGCTGGAAATTCTCGGACCTGGGATCATTGGTGGGTTCTTCCTACCTGTTTTGAGCACTCTTCCTGATGCGACAATCATTCTTGGTAAGCTTGATTAATTTAAGCACATGATAAACTCTTCGGTGAATCTGAACTTAATTAGCTTAGTCATGTATATAAGGATTCCCACAACCTAAATCAATTTTTTGTTCAAATTTTGAACTAAAATAATAATTAAGGGCAAGTTTTTCTTAAGTTTCTGATATTTTTTTCCAGTTACTTAATTCGGACTTTATCCAAAATTGAACAACTTTTACCTAATTTTTTGTCATGAGTCAGACAAATCCTTCGAATAAGGCCATTTCGTTATTCTTTTTTTTTTTTTTTTTTTGGTTATTTTTTTTATGTCTATAAACATAATTAATTATCACTAAAAAAAAAAGGTATCGGAACCATCTTTGGGACAACTAGTATTTCATTTTTCTTGTATTAATTGTCAATTGATGGTGTTGGGAGTTGGCATATATTAAAAAATTTATTGATGACAGATGACAGGAAAGCCTGGTTTTATATATATTTATATATTTATTGTCATATTTCTTGTAAGTTTGAAACTTCGACTCGGCGGCCAGTTCATTGGCATGTTCTCTTCAAGTTGAAAATTATTAAATGCTGAAATATATCACTTACGGAACCGTGAGAAAAATTGCTTCCGTGTAATTGGATATACTCGAATTAAATTAAACATGGAAATTTGCATTGACTAGATTCAAACATAATTGATCAGGGGCAGTTAACTAGAACTTAGAGCCAAGAGTGCATGAGTATATATAGTAGCCGTATTTGGAAACTCAAAGTACTGGAAATTTGAGTGATCTCCACAACTAATTAACTATAGATACTTGAAAATGCCAAGAAAAAAGAAAACTATATATATACATATCTATATATATATATATGCATGTATATAAAAGCACATATATTGTATACTAGTCTTGGTAATCATGTTTGAGGATTTTACATCATATGTTAGATTTTCCATTGGAGTCATCATGCATGCCATATGCATATGAATTTGCAATTAATTATCCATTTGTAATATTCCTTTTAGAAGAGTCAGGCTAGTGTGCCCCTTGTAGCTTACCGCTATAAGTAACCGCTAGCCTATATTTCATCTTTTATTTTTACTCTATTTTTTTATTCACATTTTTTTGTCCTTTTTAAATATTTTTAAAAAATAAAAAAATATATCAATACACTTAAAATTATTTCTTTAATCATTAAGTAAAAAAATAAAAGTAAAAATTTGACCAACGGTCAACATGGGCCATCAATATGGGGCGGCATACAAACTTTTTTCTTTTTTAGAACATGATATTTATTTATTTTCAAAATTTTATTTTTATTTAGAAAATAATTTTTGCAAAAAAAGAAAAAGAAAAAGTGTTCTTAGAACATGATATTTATTTATGTTCAAAATTTTATTTTTTATTTAGAAAATAATTTTTGCAAAAAAAGAAAAAGAAAAAGTGTTTTATAGGATATTATGTATTGTTTGTAATAATGTTTTAAAATTAATTTTGTCTTTTTAAGGGAAAATGGATTACTATGTTGCAATTTCTTAATAGTTCGGACAATAAATATTGGTGAAATTGATAGAATAATTGGGAGATAGACTGTAAACTAGATGGTGGGGGTGAGGGAAGTTTGCATATTTTCTAATTAATATATTTATTAAATGTGGGGCATAGACTTTTTTTTAATTGGGTAGAATTATAATAATCCAGATTTTAATTAATTGAATTTGTAACGTCGGTCTCACGTACGTTTTCACATGGGAGACATTTGACCACAACTCCTGGAACGTGATCAGGGGATGTTATTCCCTCATTTTCTTCTGATTTTTGTGTTCCATTTTCTGTCAATCATGATTAAAGAAAAGAAAAGCTCGATTTATGTATGGGCGGGCAATTTGAATCAACGACCTGCGTTGCACACGACGATTTGCTGTTTTTATTTAGGATTTGCCGCCAGATACAACCGCTAGCTGCTAAAATATATGGCACTCGTTTGTCATTGGATTTGCCTTTGATTTCTTATCCAAAATTAAAGGCTTTGTATGGAAGTGAGATAGACAACTTCATTTAATTTGTCATTTGACATGCATTGGAGTTCCATGGCTTTCCAACTAAAGTTGTATCAAAGATTGGAGAAGGCTACACTTTTTCATTTGGGTTATGTTGAGCAACATTGTTGTTTCACTCATGAGGCAATAAAGGTAATGGGTCCTATTTTATGTGTCTATCTATTTCGTACATGAAATTCTCAGCTTCGAATAGAAGGTTTTCGATTTTGTTCTTGTTGATAAGTTTCTTTTTTCTTGTGATTTATATATGTGCTTTTACTGAGGAAACTTATGCTGACAATGCCACCGGTTTGTACCATAGCTTCTGGACTATCTGGGAGCACGGCAACTGCTCAAAGTCAGGTCTCAGTTGGGATGGGCTTGTTTGCTGGATCGACTGTAATGCTTCTGACAATTTTGTGGGGCTCCTGTCTCGTAGTTGGCAAGTGTGATATTGAGAATTCAGTTGCAGTAGATCACAAGGATACCAAAATATTTAGCTTAACTGGTATACCTTTATCCTTTGGCTTAAGGTTTGTTTTGTGCGAGTGTTTCCTTCAAGATTCATTGCAGATACATGTCAACAAAAAAGTTTAAAAAATAAAAATAAAACTTGAATCCTAATTGCTATGGCCTAAAATATCATGCCAAGAGTGTGTGAGTTGTTGTTTAGATTAACCTCTTCATGGATTTCTTTTCATTCTTATCTGGATGATGCAGCAAAATGGAGACAAATTTTGATTGATAGGATTGTTTGGATGATGCAGCTTGTTAATAATAGATTGCATATTTATCAATTTCTCTCAAGCAACTATAAGTTGGTTTACAAATTTGCTAAAATCCTGGTTTTGGTGACGGTTAACAAGCATTTTTCTGAAAAATCAGTTCCTTTTACCTGCTGATGGGATTGTGATACTTTTATAAAAGCATTGATACAATATTTTTGCAGGTTCTGGGGTGAGTACTGATATTTGGACTAGCTATGCTGCTAGAATCATGATTATCTCCATTATCCCACTCATATTAGTCCAATTACCACAAATTTTCCAAGCAACTTCTCTAAGTCACATGGCAATTCTGGTTTCACTTATTGTCTCCATTTGTTTAGTGATCGCTTACAGCCTTTATCAGGTAATTTACAAGTTGAAGTTATTAATGATCCATATAATCCAAACTTTGTTAGCAGATGGCATGCATCAATATTATTTTGTATTTTTTGGGAAATAAATTATATTCATCCATCGTTCGTACTGATTACAACGCTTATCTGTTGAAACATAAATGCAGATTTTTCAGCCATGGATTCAGAAGAGAAGACTTGCATATGCAAAGCATAAGCATGTAATATCAGTATTTCTGAGAAATATAAAAATGCATGCGCTAGAAAGACGACTTTTCAATGATGATGGTGAACCAAATAAAGAAGTCATAGAAAAGTTAGTCTTTATTTAAACTTTCAACACATCTTCTGTTTTTATTTGAATTAATATTTCCAATCATTCATTCCCATTGATAATTGTTTTAAGCAATTAACTTAAAGTTTAAGGAGGAGGGAAGAGATGAACATAATCATCTAATTTATATTATAAGACATTTTCATTTTACAAAATATGTAGGTCATTTAAAATTCGAATTTTGAAAAGCATAGATCCTCCTATTCATAAGAACAAACAGGGGGGAAGTTACCTTGTAGAACTTGTTTAATTAGACCATAATCAACAACATGCTCTGCAGGAAGAAAAGACATTTAACCAATCAAATTCAACTCCATAAACCTTTTGAAGAAAATTAACTTGACATTCAATAAATATTACACAGATCTTAACTTCTAGACCACTTTCAAATGGCAGGTTGTTTAAGACAATTGATCAAAATTCAGATGGAAACCTATCTGCAGCAGAATTAAGAGCTCTGGTAGTAGGAGTGGAGCTTGAAGAGTTAGATACGGATATAGAGGGTTGTGTTGCGCAAGTGATGGAAGATTTTGATACATCTCATAATTCACAAGTTGATGTGGAGGAGTTTGTCAGAGGAATTTCAAGATGGCTTAAGAATGCTAGGCGTTCTGCTGCAAGTGGCAAGGGCCAAAATGAGCATTCAATAGGGCTTCTCAATAATTTTCATCTGGTATATAACTTGCTTTACATAAATTCCACCGATCTTTCTTATTTGTGTAATGACAATCTATGAATGACTATATTATGCAGCAAACACGGAAAGAACAAGATCATCTTGGAGACCAGAATGATGAGGTTGTGGAGGGCATTCAAAATGCCAACTGGCATGCCACCAAAGCAGTGTTGATGTTGCTTCTGGGAACCCTTATTGCTGCTGTAACTGCTGATCCCCTTGTGGATGCTGTTGAAAACTTCTCAACTGCTACAAGCATACCTTCTTTCTTCGTCTCATTTGTCATTCTGCCCTTTGCTAGCTCCAGCGAGGTTGTGTCAACTATAATTTTTGCCAAGAAGAAAAATTTGAGAATGGCATCCTTGATGTATTCAGAGGTTTGCTTTCCCCTTTCATATAGTGTGTTTTAAAAGACATTTCATGTAATTCTGTCTTCTCGGTAGACTTTGGAGGCTTGCTTGCATTATGAAACCATAGATGGAATCAGAATGGCCAGATACTACTCCATTAGGATCCTAGATGAAGGATTTCACACCGCAGACAAATTAACAGGCATTCTAACTTCCCAGCATGATAATGTATAGGAATAGGATAGTCCTTGAAACACCCTATATCAGGATACCATTTGGAATCCAATATCATGCAAAAGAAAAAAAAAAAAAAAATGGTTAGAGATGTATAGTCTAGAGTCATATGCCAGTTATTGGGGTTGGCTGCATGTATTTCCTTTTGCCACATTCCTTGAAATTGTTAAATAATCAGTAACATCATGTGCTGCTGAAATTTTACCTAGGAACAAAACCTATACCATCGACATTAAAATATTTCTCCTGTTTTTGCTTTATTGATCAACTTGCAGAGAAAGATTTCCTGTAGCTTTATCTGAAGTCCTCAGTCATTTGTCTATTTTGATGCCTGCCCTTGGACCTGCTGTTTCTAGGACTCCTGTCCTCCTAATGTTTTTATTGAAGAATTGGCTTGTAAGCTATGTGTGTTTTTCGGTGCAGATATATGGGTCAGTGACCATGAGTAACGTCCTTTCACTGGCAGTATTCTTGGGTCTGGTTTACTTCCGGGACCTGACATGGGACTTCTCGTCGGAGGTGCTGGTTATACTAATTGTCTGCATTGTGATGGGTCTAATTGCCAGTTTCCGGACCACCTTGCCTCTTTGGTTGTCATTGGTGGCCTATGCGCTTTATCCACTTTCCCTGTTGCTGGTGTATATTCTCAAGTATGTTGTTGGATGGTCGTAGATTCTTCTCGAGTTTACAGCCAGATTTCAGGCTCTACTCCGCTTCGTTTATACATTATTTATATTGTTGGAGTGATCATGACATTGGTTATTGTTGGAGTAATTATTTTATAAACAGACTTTCATTTAAAATATAGTTTCATAAAAACTAACTCTAAAACTTTTCTAAAAACAAGATAACCCTATTTATTGAAAAATAAATATGAGACAATGCCTAGAAAAGAAATCTTGGACGCCACTGTCTCGTGTCTACAATTTCTTACAACTGAAAAAAAGAACCAATGGTATTGGTTTGTATGATGATCAGCTTTGCTTGTGTGAGAGTAATCACAACCAAACCCATGCAAGTTTAAAGGCAAATACAAAATACAATCCCAAGATTCTTCTTTCCCTCACCTCCACCTGGCTCCATGCCAAATAAAATTCCAGATTTTTTCACCTAATGGCTGCAAAAAAAGAGAAAGCAATACCCACAACAGACAAATGGTGGAAAAGATAGACAAATTGTGCCATTTAGCAACAATTACAGCTCTATATACCAGCTGTGAAAGTCTTCACCTAATGGCTACAAAGAAAAAGCAATACACATCCATTTAAAAACAGATGAAAGGTGGAAAAGAGACAGATTGTGCCATGTTAGCAACAATTACAGCTCTTTCAGCTTTGAAAGTTTTTCAAACATGTCAAATCCAATATGTGGATCCACAGAGATTAAGATGCCAATAAATCTCCAATTACTGAGACTTCATTTGGTTTGCCATTTGCAAAGATTGCATTTGTCTAGCAGAGGAGTTTTTGATGTAGGCCACATAAGGATGGATCATGCCAATCCAAATTCTTGTTTACTCTCTCTTGGAATTATTTTTAGTTTGAAAATTAGCCACACCAACTGTTCTTTGAAGTACTGTTAAAAACAACCGTGTATAATTTTTCCGAAAATAAATATCGTGTATAAAACATTCTTGCCAAGACCAACTCGAAAAACCCAAATCACCATAGAAAGACACGTGATTTTACTTCTAAAAATATAGACCATCATGATTTTCAAAGAATGTCACCATTCTGCACCATGCTTTTATCTACATTAAAGAACCTTAAGTTTGGAAAAAAAAAAAAAAAATCCTTTCAAGAAAAAAGGATTTTCTAACTTTGGGGCTAGAAAGCGTATCTTTAAATAATGTGTCCTTCAACGGATCAGAGAGCAACGAATGTTGAAGAAACATGGTTCAGTGGCTTGGGATGCTGATAGGTCCCAAAAATTAAGATAGGCGCAAGCGTAAATGACTCTCTCTTCGGGTGAGAAATGAACCACAATATTTGAATAATTTTTCTGATGATTCCTTGATAATTTCTGGGCTGCTTTAAATAAGCAAAGCCAATTACAATAATGCCGAGAATGAAGGGAAACTAGTAGCTTAATAACCGGAACTCAAACACGTAAAACAGACACGTAAAACACAGCATAAAACAGAGCACAAAACAGAACAACACTAACGGAAAGAAAATGACGTAAAATGCGTAACTACGGATCTGCACGTAAACGGCCACGACCCAGTCCACTCCTGCATGGATTCCGTCTCCCAACTACGTTGCATGCATCATGCAATGGTTCTGCACGTCCCAGCTCTCTCGCATCTATGTTGCATGGTCTTCAGGTGCTTAATGACCCAGTCCGCCATCTACGTTGCATGCATACTGCTTGAAATATTTGGGATTTTGGCTTTAGGGACTTACGTGACCTATCAGATGCGCAAGTGAAAGCGACCGCACGATACCAACAGCAGCAGACCCAGCAAATAGAACTGAACAGGGGTAGAAACAACAAGTACGTTGTAGGCCGAAACAGTTATCCTCTGGGTTTGTCAGCTTCTACATGGCCCCCTTTGCAGCAGGTTTAGCAAAAGCACCAATAGAAGCATCAGCAAAATGTCTCTAGCATGAGAGTTGAATTTCTTGGAATTCCTTGTTTGCGGCACCAGTGTGTTCTTGCCTCGCCGCATTGATTGTCCATATGATACCCACCGAAAGATAGGTCCACTCTATTGATCATTCTATCCTATGAGATTTAGGAGAACGGGGATGGGAGGCTACGACGAACGGACGCAATCATAACATTGACAGTGGAGGGACGACAAACCTACATCCAACTTCCATATAGACAACCTTGCATGTAGAAGTCAAGGGACACATCTAGCCTATGCTGCTACAACCCAAATCAGATAAGAGTTCTTTTGCAATGTTAACATACTGATAATAGAACTAGGCGAGAAATTTCGAGTTGCATTTCTGGCAAAATATTTGAACGCAATGAGTCCTTTTAAGGATGGAACACTCCTTTCTGAACAAAATTCTGCAAAAATGACTACATACATTAGAATTCCGTATATGTGATTTGATATTATCAACTGTGATAGCAGGTTTCCTCAAATAAACAAACCTCAGCATGCACATATGCACACACAAGGATGCACGTATGCCTGCACATACATGCACAACGTCATATAGAATTGACAAACAAAAATACAGTTAGCGATGAAGGGCATCTAGAGCACATTGATGTACACTTCAATTTCTATCCAAAGGAAGTACAAATCTCAAAGACACCCTTGAGTGTGAACATATTGGCCCTAGTTCAATCTCTCACACAAATCCCCATTGAGTTGAGTTGATGCTCGAGTCATGGACAATCCTAAGGTATTCAAAGTTTATCTAACAGCCTTGCACTCGATGAGGTGCTATGTCAATCTAGTTATTTTTTGCGGTAATGTGTATTGAAAATAATCGATTAAAATAAGTCCCAAATTGTCTGAAAATATTAAGATAAACATGAATAAAGCTTTCATTTATAGGTAGTGTGGTTTGACTTTCAATTTCACACTTATCAATAGATTATTTAAATTTCATCAGCAATGTTTCAATGATCCAGCAAAAGGAAAAATTCGAAAAAAAAAAAAAAAACTATGAAATCTCTCACACATGCTCTAAAATGTTCTTCTGATGTGTTGTTTTAAGTTTGAAGTAATCAATTTGAACCTCGACTCTCTTGGAACTTGTAGCAGCTTTAACTTACCTTAACCTGTAAAATACACATTAATTAGTTATATTTAGCATTACATTACAAGGTTTAAACACAACATTTTTTGGTAATCGGGGAACTCAATAATATTGACAGTGGAGGGACAACAAACCAACATCCAACTTCCATATAGACCACCTTGCATCTAGAAGCCAAGGGACAAATATAGCCTCTACTGCTACAACTCAAATCAGATGCACTTATTTTATAGTGATAACATACTAATAACAAAACCAGATGAGAAGTTCTTAGTGACATTCCAAGCAATATATTCAAACATCATGAGTCCTTCCAAGGCAGGAATGTTCTTTTCTGAACAAAATTCTGAAAAACATATGACAACTACAAATGCGAGAATGAATTAAATTTGATTTGAGATTATCAGTACAAATAGCAAATTTGCTCAAATAAATAGGCCTCTACATGCACATATGTACATAAAGGCATACACGTATGCTCGTACACATATACACAATGCTAGATACAACTCACATCTAGAGAGTTGACAAACACAAGTACAGTTAACGATGAAATTTTTCTAGAGCACATTGATGCATACTTCAATTTATATCCAAATGAAGTAACAAGTCTCAAAGACACATCTGAGTGTGAATAGATTGGCCCTGGTTCAATCATTCACACAAATCCCCTTTGACTTAATTATGCTCGAATCAAGGACAATCCTTAGGTATTCAAAGTTTATTTTTTATGCCACAAGATGTATTTAATAACCTTAATTAAGAAATTCACAAATTATCTAAAACTAGTATGATAAACATGGATATTGCATCCATTTCTAGGTAGTGTGGTTGACTTCCAATTGCACATTTATCATAATTAAAATCCCACATAGGTTAGTTAAATTTATCGAATATTCTTAAATTTCATCAGCAAGATTTCTATGATCCAACAAAAGAAAAAAAAAATAGAATAAAAAACTATGGGACATCCGACACATTCTTTAAAGAATTTTTCTCATGTGTTATTTTAAGTTCAAAGTAGCCAATTTGAACCTATGAAGAAATTGATTGGCTCAAAACTCATAAAGTTAATTGTCTCCATGTTATTATCTTCAAGATTTTCTAATCATATTATCCATCCAACAGAAGTTCATGTATTTGTAGCTATGTGCTTGTGCAATAAGCTGAGCATGAAACAGTGAAACACTAAGACTAAGAGCATTGGCAATGGTCTATCGATTATTAAGTCTAAAATTTAACTAGAATCTCACATTTTAGCCATAACATCAATTTTTAGTTAGATGAGTCTATATTAGACTAATCATCTTAAAGGTAAAATAATAATATAATATTATATATTTTAATAATATTTGATTAAATTTTTTTTTATATTTTGCACATACACTTCATATATTAATTAATAAGTTTATTAAAAAATAAAATGTGGTAATTTATTTCAATGTAATACTTATATGATTTATTTCAATGTGGTAAAGAGAGAGATATATGGAGGTTGATAAAAAGAATAAAATAATTGGATGAATGGTGAACAGTAACTCTCTAACAATGGAGAGCCCCTTAATTTACTGTACCTCAAGTGTTGAGATTCCTCGTTTGCTTTCGCGACTGAAAACCAAAACTTTGAAAATTTTTCAAAGTTTTCGTACTGTAAGAGGTTTTAAAAAAACAAACACACATTTTGATCTACCAGTTTTCATCTCAAAAGATCTCAAGTTTCTTCTCAAGTTTTCATCTCTCTAGATCTCACCTTATTTCAATATTGTTCCCTCCAATAATATATTTTAAATAAACAGTATATTGACATGAATATACACTGCAAAAAAAGTAAAAGTTGTACCAAATGTGCAGCAAAATATTTGATTAAAAATAAAAATATTTACACAAGGTAAATAAATAAAGGAAGCAACAAAAAAAATTGCACTATTGGTAAATAAATAAACAAATGAAGCAACCAAATAAAAAAAAAAAATTTGACCAAATGGTTTAAAAAAAAAAAAAAAAGCAACAAATAAAAAAATTGCACTATTGGAAAATAAATAAACAAAGGAAGCAACCAAATAAAAAAAAAATTGACCAAATAGTTTTAAAAAAAAAAAGAAGCAACAAATTAAAAAATTACACTATTAGTAAATAAATAATAAACAAAGAAAACAGTCAACAAAAAAACAAAAAAAATGACCAAATGGTTTCTAAAAAAAGAAAAAATGCACCATTGATAAATAAATAAACAAATGAAGCAGCAAAAAAACCAAAACAAAAAACAAAAAACAAAAAATTGACCAAATGGTTTAAAAAAAAGGAAGAAGCAAAAAATTTTTTAAAAAAAAATTACACCATTGGTAAATAAATAAATAAAGAAAGCAGAAAAATAAACAAAAAAAAATTGACCAAATGGTTTAAAAAAATAGGAAAAAAAAAGAAGCAGCAAAAATAAAAAAATTGCACCATTGGTAAATAAATAAATAAAGGAAGTTGCAAAAAAAAATTTGACCAAATGGTTAAAAAATAAAAGCAACAAAAAAAATTTACACCATTGGTAAATAAATAAACAAATAAAATACTATAAATAATATTACAAGTACTTGTAGATCCCATCATATTACTAATTATAACAAAGTCAAACTAATCTCATTTCATTTCTGAAATAAACACATATTTCATTTAATCTCATCTTATTTCAACATATTTCAAAAGATTTTATCTTATCTTATCTCATTTTTAAAAATAAACGAGGCCGACTTTTAGTTAGTTCAATGTGAAGGTTTTTTTTTCACATTTAGCTAAAATTTAGACTTACATTTGCCGAGATCATTGCCGATTCTTGTCGACCCAAACATTGTGTCGTGGTTGTTTCTCACCCACCAATGAGCATATGTCATGTCAGCGCTCTTTATTTTATAAAAATAGACCTTGCCGCAATGGAATGAAGCCCAAGCAGCAAAAGTATGTTGCTTCTTCTTTGCATGTAAACTATATCAGGGCCTATAATGATTTTGGATGGGTTGGAGAGTAGGCGAGTACTGTGGGTGGTAAGGAGTGATAATAGATTTTCAAAAATTTTTATATATTTATTTTGTATTCTATTAATCTGATTAATTAAAATATATAAAATAACTATTTTAATTAATCAGATTAATAGAATAAGTAAGAAATATATAAAAATAATTATATATGATAGAATTGAATAACTTTTTTTTTTCCCTTCCTTGGCAAGTTGTCAATTTTGCCTTTTTATTTTTGAGATGAATCAGGATTTATTTTTTTATTTTGTATGAATCAATATTAATTAATAAATTAATACGAGATTTTGCTTATACTTAATAAAATTCTATTTATAAGATATGGGTTTTCGTTCAAACAGTTGTGAGATAAACTGGAAGGTTACTGTGCAGACTGATGTGATCAGAATTGAGACACTCCACCATGCAGACAAGGGAAAGACAGAAGTAAATGAAATTGAGCTAGTAAGTCTGATACAAACGCTGGTGTGAAGAGGTCAACAACACAGCCAGTCCAAACAAGACCCACCCGCATTGATTTAGGCATTGGAAAGGGGCACGCATGAATATGGTTGAAAGAATGGACGTGCCTTATATGCTTTACAGAAAGTAAATGGCGTTCAAAGTTGAGTGAGAGAGTCAAATAGAGGTAAAAGTTATAACAATGGATCTGCTAGTATAAATGTACTTACTGTATATATGCCATTGTAGACGATATAGAAAAAGAAGTGTCCACTTTCCATCAGACCCTGGATTTCTCTATCATGCTTTGGGTCAAGGATTGACTGGGCATAGCTTGACTTCAAGTATTTGAGGTCATACAGGATTCGATGGTAATTAGTGATAGGGCTGTACGGAAAACTGAAAAACCGATTAGACCAGCCGTCGGAGCAGGAAATCAACCGAAACCGTCAGAGAACTGGTCGGTCGACGATACGATTTAAGCCAAACTGACATCGGCCAGTTCGGTTCACGGTTTGACTCAGGAAAAAACCGTTGAACCAGCCGACGTCAGCTATCCCTATTTTTTTCAAATATGTATAAATAAAATAATGCCGTTTTACTTTACTTAAATGAAACGACATCGTTTTGATGAGGCAAGATACAAAAAAATAAATAAATGCAACAACGCCGTTTAGTCTAGGGTTAGCCAGAAGAAAGACTCCCCTTCTTCTCTTTTCTTCCTTCGCCCGTCGCTGTCGCCGTCACCTCTGCTCTCTCTCTCTCTCTCTCTCTCTCTCCAAACTCTTCTATACTCTGTCTTTGGTGAGACCACAACCTTGCACGCGGGCATGAGCCACCACCTCCTCTCTCTCTCTCTCTCTCTCTCTCTCTCTCTCCAAACTCTTCTCTACTCTGTCTTTGGTGAGACCACAACCTCACACGTGGGCATAAGCCACCAGCTCCTCCTCCCTCGCCGTTGAAGTCCCACTGCATCAATGGCAAGTGGAAACCGATCCCCAAACTATCGAACCGATCGGTGCCGACCGATCAACCTCAGGCCGATTCTCTTCTTACCTATCGATTAGTTTCAGTTGAGATGTTTGGAGATTTAATGTGTCGGTGTGGTATCGGTTTGTCATTGAAACCGACGCCAAACACTTCGATTTTCAGCCCTAATTAGTGCTGCTTGAATATAAGTAAGTTGAAACCAGAGCAAAAATATTTGCTTTGGTAATTCAAAGTTACTACTTGTGGGAATGTGCAAAATTTTATCATTATAATTCTATTTTATTTATTAATTTTTTTTATAATTTGATTGTATAGTTGAGATAATGCCGCCTACTTCCATTACTAGTTATAATATGTTAGATACGGAAGGACACCTTGAGGGAAATATCTTGGAAAAGATATGGAAAGACGCCTTGAGGGAAATATCTTGAAAGAAAACTAAATAAACAAAGAAAATGAGTGTTTATTACTAGAGTTTCAATCTTAAGGAGGAGCACTAGGTCAAGTGGATTCACTTTTGCTCAGGAGGAGAAATAAGGTCAATATCATGAAATGCTTCCAACTTTATAGTTCTTTCTGAGTGTAGAAATCAATGGAATATATCATTTTGGCAACTCAATATCTAAGATTGTGAAAAACGGAATTTTCATTCGTGTTAGTTTCATGCATGAATAATGTTTACTAACTGTTTAGTTTGCTCTAAAGTGTTTTTCTGAGGAGTTAATTGAAGTTCGAATGAGCCCATTTCAACCTGGACTCTCTTGGAACGTGCAACAACATTTGCTTACCTTAACCTGCATAAAACACATTAATTAACTATATACAGCATTACATTACAAGCTTTAAACACAACACTTTTGGGTAATCCTGGAACTCAATAACATTGACAGTGGAAGGACGACAAACCCTCCAACTTCCATATAGACAACTATGCATCTAGAAGCCAAAGGACACATTTGGCCTCTGCTACAACAACCCAAGTCGGATGGACTTACATTGCGATGTTAACATACTGATAACAGAACTTGACGAGAAATTCCTAGTTACATTTCTGGCAATATATTCAAACATGATGAGTCCTTCCAAGGCTGGAATGCTCCTTTCTGAACCAAATTCTGAAACACATATCACAATTATGTACGTGAGAGTGTCATACAAGTGATTTGATATTATCAACAGTGATAACAAGTTTGCTCAAATAAATAAGCATCTGCATACAGATATGAACACAAAGGCATGCACATATACACGCACACATGTACAACGCCAGATACAAATTACATTTAGAGTTGACAAAACACAAGTACAATTAGCAATGAAGTGCATCAACAGGACATTGATGGATACTTCAATTTCTATCCAAAGAAAGTAACAAGTCCTATGACACCCCCGAGTGTGAACAAATTGGTCTTGGTTCAATCCCTCACACAAATCCCCTTCGACTTGATGCTCAAGTCAGGGACAATCATTGGGTATTTAAAGTTTATCCAGCAGCCTTGCACTCGATGAGATACCACGTCAAACTGGCTATGTTTTATACCACATGGTGTATTTAATATACTTCATTAAAACAGGTTCCAAGTTGTCTGAAACTAGTAAGATAAACATGAATATAGCATCCATTTCTAGGTAGTGTGGGTTGACTTCCAATTGCACATTAATCATTAAGATCCCACATAGATTATTTAAATTTATTGAACATTCTTAAATTTCACCAACAAGGTTTTCATGATTCCACAAAAGAAAAAATTAGAAAAAAAAAACTATGAGATCTCCCACACATGGTTTCTTTTACTAAGTGGTCTGTTTTGCAAACAACAAGAAGGTTATGCATAAATGCATAAGAGAATACAACCCCAATGCCCAGTGCATAGCCAACAATTTTCATTAGACCATCCCAAACTACTAATTAGAGAAGAAATGTCAATTTTTCTATTCCTTCACAAATTGATTCAACTTTACATCAAGTTTGTAAGGCTTCAAGTACGATTCATAGATCTCTTCTCATTATCATAGAAATCTATATCAAAGATCATATTATTTTCCAATTTGATCATAATATGACATTGTGTTTTATGATTGTCATCTAACTTAAACAAGCATATAACATTAAATACAATCAAAGCATACCAAGTTTTCTATTAAGAAACTATCTTGAGAAGTAGCTCATCTAAGTCATCCATAACATCAAAAGTCAGCCAGATACTCACTTGCAACCAAAAGAAAAATCCACGTAACAGATTCAAAACTCTACGTTGATCGTGTTCGACTGAAATGATCTCTCTTGCAAAGTCTGCAAAATTACAAGTAAATCACTTTAAATCAACATCAGAATGTGGCTTTGTCATAGTTACATCATGCGCCTAATCTACCATAAATAGAACAATCAAAATATATGAAACCATAGTATTTGTCATGATGAACTTACCATGGTGTTGATCAAGATAAGACTTAGCGACAGAATCTAATGTATATGATTTTGTCCCATTACGCAATTCTCGGTTACGTTCCGTTTGCCTTCTGCGAGATACTTCATGTAGAAGGTATTCATACTCATTTGCATTGTAGGGACTTCTAAGAATCTCCATAAGCCTCTTCCTAAACTGAGAATCGCCATAACTACCAAGACTTCCATTGGATGTCTTGGCGTCTAGATCGATCTTTTCATTTGAAAAGTGCACACAACCAAAACAAGACGGATTTCAAAAGTTGTAGCATACAACATTTGAAAGACCATACCAGAAAAATAAACAAAATGGCTCAAAGTTGCAAAAGGAAGAAATACATACAATTGAATCCAATTTAGAAGCTACGAATGGAGTGAAGTATCCATTAGAAAATGGATCTTTGTCTGTTCCAACTATTTCTAAATCATCTGAACACTCTGCATCCTCCTCATATTTTAATGGTATGCCACTTTCAAGGGCATATACAATATTTTCACCATCATTCTTAAGACAACTCAGAAATTCCTGGTAGTCTTCATCAGCCATATTCGATTCTCTCATATTAGAAATATGTCCATCTGCAGTTTCAGTCTCCTCTCTCTGCCAACTGTTCAAAGTTCCCTGAGAGTCTAACATGAGCCCATCAGACAACCCTTTTTCTCCTTCATACTTTACAACCATCGACATCCCATTGTTTGTAACAACTTCAAGTACATATGATTGCCCATCTTCCCTCAAATTTTCCAAGAAAATCTTATACTCAGGATCCAGATCATCATGATCGTCGTCCATGCACATGTCATGCTCTGGATCTCCATCTTGATCATCCTCTTCTACATTTTTGACATTCTCATTGTCATCATCCGAACACCTACCACTTACATCTCTATCATTATTATCATCAATAGTCCGAACAAGACAATTTAAAAATACTGCATAGTCCTCGTCATTCTCATCCACATCCATGGGTACATCATCATCAATCAAGCACAAATTGTCTGGCGGATCTACATATTGGTCATCATCTCTGTCCATTCTGATATCGTTGTGACCATCATACAAACACCTAGCAAAAACATCTGCCTCATTGTCCCCGTCATGATTATTCCCAGATAAATATTTCAAAAATTCTGCATGGTCCTCATCAGGCACATCCACGTCCAAGGGTGTATCTTCAATTTTAACACTCATGTTTCTAGTTTTTTTCACATAATTGCTAGAGAACTTTTTATTGGCAATGCACCTTCTTTTCAACCGTCTTTCCAATCTAATATCATACTCATCATCAGCCTCTTTCTTTATAACTCTCACATCAAAATCCATGACAGCTGTCAGAAAACAACCAAGCAAAACAAAATTGCTGTCAGAAAACACGGGCCAAGAAGAAATCTAAATGTGAAGAAGAATGAAAAGACAAGTCCATGCATAATGCTTTAAGAAAGAATGGAAAAACACAAACAAATAATGAAACCATCAGTAGCAACAATGGACAACTAACTTTTGTTAGCTTACCGAGAAAGTAAAGGAGAACAACTCAACTTTGCAAAAAATAAGAAAATTTACTGCTTATGGGTGAAACTCCACACAAAGGAGTGTAACAGGACTACTCGGCTAAGTCGGAGCCCACAAATTTAACTTTTTTGGGGGCCTTTTTAAAGGACCACAAGAAAGAAGGAAAAGCAAAAGACAATTTGCAACTTTTGTTACATATTTTTTCCAAGCTTTCATGGGAAAAAAATGGAGGTATCATGCTAGGGATGCTAACCTGAATGTGGAATGTCCAGAATCCCAAAGGGAAAAGTAAGGAGGAAAAGGAAAGCTTGCGCAACTAAAACAAAGCACTGGGTCCAATAGAGAAACAAAAACAGAACGCTGAACTAAAGAGTCTCCACTCCCGAGTAGTGAGGTCTGACAAGGCAACCAGCAATCAAACCATCACCAAAGCATCTACACAAACTCAACAGAAGAGAAATAAAAACCTTAAAAATCTGAATGCTTACATATTCCAATTTGAAAAAACCAGCCCCTCATTGCTGATAATTAACGGATCAAAAGGAAAACACGCCTTTTTTCATGACAAGAGGCATCTTAATATAAAAGAATAGCATATAGCAAATCGGGAAAAGAAATTCTTAAGTACCAAGAAGGGGGGAAACATAAAATTATACTGGGATTTCAGAGGCTGAAAAGCACAGTTTAAAAGAGCATCCCATCATACTACTAGGAATAAAAGACTATCTTCCTAAAATTGCCATGGTGCAAGGACTTTTACAGCATGTAATATTTCCTAATGAAACAGTCAGATTTGTTACAATAGCATTAACACCTACTTCTAATCACAAAACAACTTAATACCTCGAATAGGACTACGATCCTCTAGATCTCCCAGCACCACTACAGGGTACTGAAATTCTTCATATCTAAGCCATTATTTTTAAATAATGGTTCAGGTTTTTGTCATCTTCGCATTTGTAACATCTTTGATTTTCCTTATCAATTGCATTTCATTATTTTGTATTATGAGCTGCAAAAATCTGAAAAAATTCAATCCAATAAGAGGTGTGTGTGTGTGTGCATGTGTTAGTGTTAGCATGGAACTCCATCCCTAGATACCTCAGGAAATCTAAAAGATTTAAATGCCCTCCATCATACAAGAATATTGTACCAATAAGGGCCTCGGTATGGAACCAAGAATAAAAGAAATAAACTATTACAGAAGCTAGAGACCCTAATCAAGCAAATACCACTTTGAATCATCGAAACATGAACCCGTGTCTTAAATTATCGACTGCAGCTTTCCACTAGCAATCAAATACATGTGGTTGTGGGTGTATTTATATATGCATATACGGTTCAAACTAAACTAAAAAGAGTCACAAACAGCAGACAGAAACCTCTCAGTCAAGATTCTACCTTACATCAACTGAGCCTTGGTCCACACAGAGTAAGTAACTGATGTCACTTTGTTTTTGGCACTACCATGCGGTGCACAAGCAAATTTTGCCAGACAGACGCACCTTTCCTTCCAAACCCAAACAATTGCTTGGTGGCTGAAAGTATAATGAAAAAGAGGTTTTTTATTTATTTATTTATTTTTAATGAAAAAGAGGTTTTTAATTCTGAAATATTTTTCTTTAATTTTTCAAAGTTACCAAACAGAGCAATCTATAAAATCTGACAAAGTTAAAATGGAAAATGAGTAGCTTAAGCAGTCTACAAATTCTTAATTTTCTTTTTTTGTTTTATTTGCAGGTACACCTGCAATGGGGGAGTCCTTGTTATTTGTCCCTGGGTATTTGACTGGAAACGTGCACAATTTACTCAAACTTTCTTCCTGGCCCCTCAAGACAAAGGCTACTTTGTTCTGAACGATGTTTTTAGACATGTTGATGGTGGGAACCAGGGTTTTCGGTTAATGATGCGGAAGCACCTCTAATTTCTGAGATATGCTCGAAAATCTCAGAGTTGAGAGAAGAGAGAATAGAGTCCTGAATAGAGAGATTGATAGAGAAGATTGCAAAAATACCCTAGTTCTACTTGGAACCGCATGGAAAATTGGGAAAATTTTCCAGAATCTTTACCTCAGCCGTAAGGACAATGGAATGCTTGAACTGGAGAGAGAAGAGCTTGAAGCAATGCTTGCTTTCGGTGATGGACTCGACGAGGAACAGCTTCACTACGAGGAAGATGGTGCCAAACTAATGAGAGGGCTGAAATGAAATACTGGAATACAAAAGCAGCGGGGAAAAACATCTCAAGGAGAGAGAAAAGAATTAAAAATGTTTTAGAGTGCTGAACAGTTTACTCCACATCTAGTGGAACCTTTTGGCCAAATTTCTTTATATTTTACAGGAAATTGTATTTTACATCATTCATTGTGAGTGCTCTTACATCCAAAATTTTGAATTCCATTCTGGTGGTTGTTCCGATTGACGTACTGAACCGGAATATTTCGGTAGCAGCATGTTTTGAGATTGTTATCATATGAATAAATTATATATATATAATTATATATATATATGAAAAACTATATTCCATAATAATATCAATACAAGTCTTAAAAACATACGTACTTGAAAAAACTCAATAACACTTCTCAATACAAATATTAAAAACATACATATTTGAAAATTTCAATAATACTTCTAAGTTCTTAATCCAATTGTTAAAAAAATCACTCATCTTCATCAATAAGACAATAAGGATCAACATTCGAAACATTAATCAAAATATTTTCTTCGCAATCATCACCCATCATCATTAACATCAAGACCAACATTATCATCGTCTTCCAAATTTAGATCACACCACTTGTTCAGAAAAAATAGTAATAATGGCACGAAAATTGGTATAACTATGATTGTCATCAATTTGAAGATATAACAATTTGCACCAGATTGCACAAAATCTTTGACCAGTAAACCCAACAACCTACCCATTCCTCGTACCCAAAATAAAGAAAGAAAGAAAGAAAAACAAGTCCCTATGGGTTGCCAAACTTCATTGATCAGGCATCAAAAGAGACATCCATGAATTATGGGCATCAAACTAAGTATCTACCTACTCACTTTTGTCACATTTATGACAGTGATATCATTATGTATGATCCATCTATGGATTATGGGTATAAATGCAAAAGTGCCAATATTTCATTCTAAAAAATGAGAAAGCAAAAAGTGAGCTCAAAAATTCACCCAAGCACCGAACTCTAATAACATTTGTCCCCTTCAAATCTTTCTTTATGAAGTGACAAAAGAAATTACAAACACAAGAAAATCAAAACAAAAATAAAAGACAGAAGCTACCTTGAGGAAGCAAAGCCAAGCCATAACCAGAATTACTTCACTATATATATATATATATAATATAAAGGTTGGCTGAGATCATGGCTGAGATCATGTACACAAACAAAGACTTCCTATGTAATAAAGTAAGGAATGGATAAACAACACCTCAGAGAGCAAGTTATATACAAAATACAGAACCAGTCAATCTTCCACCTAACATTTACACCATTGGAACCACATAAACTATGATTTTTTTTTTTTTTGAATTTTTTTTATCTATGGTCTTGTATGGAGAAAATTGGGATTGGGATTGGGATGTAAAATTGGTTTTCAAAATTGACAGCCAATACCCAAAACATTAGATTAGAGAAAGAAGAAGAAAATTTTCCTTTGACGGTGTGAGAAAAGTACAAATAAATATGGCCATGAAGGGGGGAATGTTCAATCTGAGGCATGTGCTGATCAAATTCATGAGACTATTTGACAATATGCGTAAATGGGTTTTCGTTTCGTACATCTTTCATATTTTCTTCTTATAGTTAATTGGTATTAGACAGAGGGTATCTTTGAACACAAATAAAGAGGATTCAGAGAAATGTAGGAAAAAGCATGATTGGTTAGAATAGGCAAGCCAGCCGACACAACTTCCCCTTTCTAGTTCCTACAAATTGCAATCTATCGTTGTCAGGATTCAAATGTTTTTTGCCGCATTGGTTTGAGCACTCTTGCCTGGTTTCACAGTTCAAGTTTCTTTTTTCCATCCTCATATATTAATTATAAAAAAATATTCTTCTTCATACACGAAGAGACAGTATCATCCCTGGCTCAATATATATTATCTCTAGCATGTTCGAAAAATTATAACTTGATACCTTCGGCGTGGAGTAGGCGATGGAGTGTGAAGGTGGACGTCGACCTGCGGCGGAGGAACACAAGCTGCGACAGAGAGGGTTAGCAACACGAGCGGACCGAGCTTAGACGGAACAACAGGAGTAGTGAGTCCGTGACGGGGTGGAGCAACACGAGGCTCGAGCTGCCAAAGTGTGGAGGTTGCATCGGCACCGGTCGTCGAAGCGTGGAGATGGGAGACAGAGAGCTAAAAATGGACTCTTGATCTAGGGGTTTGAGTCACTTTGAGTCAGTTCGCAAGGGGGCCTGGGCAGGAAAGTTGAAACGGGAGAAGTAGACATGGAGACGTAGGTTTGTAAGCCCATTGGTATTGGATTAGTCATTCTTCAAAATTTGATTGATATCTAACTTTTTTACATTAAGTAAATATTAAATTAACTTAAATTCTATATTAAATTAACTATCACACTTTTTATAATAATAAAATATTATTATTTTTTATTATTTATATATTTATATATTTTTTAATTTTTTAAATACTTATATATTTTAAGAATTTCCAATAACCTCCAATAAAATATATCAATGCTTTTTATATCCTCCTACTTGCATAAACAAAATGTATGAGAAGAGGAACTAAATCAGGAAGAGCACCAAGACCCACAACCCCAAAAAGAATGGTAACGGTTAGGAAAAGCGGAATCCAATGCTCCATGTTGAATGCAACCACCATAGAAATTCACCCATTCGATAGGTGTCAATTGAAATATAATTCACTATCTTTTTAGTTGAGTGCCTTTTCCTTCCCAAACATGAAAGTTTTAATTGCTTTTGGTAGACTGCCACCATTAGAGTGGATATCATCCTCATTGATCTTAACCTCCTCGAATCAAAGAACCAATGCCTTTGAGATAAATATTCAAACATCTTGAAAAGAATTAGACATTCCACAATAGATAGACCTTCATCCAGACTCCTCTCATTGCGATTTGAATAATTTACAAAAGCAAAGAGTATTAAAGGTGCAAAACTACAGAAATTGTCCGATGAAATGCACAAAATCCTATGTACATATTTTCTAAGTGCAAAGTGACAAAGATTCCTAAGTGCTCAAAGGAAAAACAAAAAATTAATAGGCCAAGGCAACATGTCCAAAATCTCAATGCCACATGATCTAAGCAAAACTTCGATATTAAGAGATGAAACCAATGCAAAGGACATCACCCACCACATAGAGTTTAGAACCTCGATGAATTTTGACCATTGAACAAGCAAAGATGCTGCAAAAGAGATCCAAACCAATCCTCTAACGAAGTAAACCAACCAACTCATTTAATTGAACTCGTCATTTTCGGCCATTAGATTCCATATACTAGTAGTAATATAAACAATGCTGCAAAGAGCACAACAGATGGAAACCACTACCAAGATCCAATCTTTTTCATTACTACTTCGGGCATAACATCTTTTTCATTACCAAAATCATGAGAACCCCACTGTATATTCATGAAAAGAAAGACTGAGAATCTAAAAGATTCATGCTAGGAAGGAGAAACCAGAAACTCAATGAAATAAAATAGAGATTAAAACAAATAGGCTCGTGATTCAGGGGTAAATAAAGCAAAATTTTGACAGCCAATTAACCAATCAAGAAAATGAAAAAAAAAAAACTACTATCACAAAAAATAGAAACTACCAATATTTTTGCCAAAGTCTTATACAAATGAAAAATGAAGACTCGTCTAATTATCTTAGGGGTTCTCAAGACTCATTGAAAACAGTATAGGAATTTCGAGAAAAATGAAAATATCCCAAGGGTTCACATATCCTATCCGGGTTTTAAACATATTTTATGAACGCATTGTTATGTATTAATTTTAAAATTTGAAAAATTGATTCTATATCGATTACATCTTTAAATTAGTATTTTCGATTTTATCAATTCCCAATTAATTTGGTCCGATGTTTTCGGTATATTATATATAATATATATAATAATGTAGTAATGATATGTTATATTATATTATATACTATAATAATATATTATACTACATTATAATATATTATAATCAATAGTAACTACTAATACTATTGATTATAATGATAACATATAGTTATTTATATAGGATTTTAAGTTTTAATATTATATTATTTAATAATTTATCATATAATACAAAATTATTTTATATATAACTATATATTATATATAAAAATTATATATAATATAAAAAATCATATAAAAGATGTTTTATACAATATAAAAAATTAATATATATATAACCGGTCCAGTCAAGTTTGGTTCGGTGTTAGAAAAAATAATTGAAACTAGACCGATTTTAACCGGTTTTGAGATCAATGGAATCGGTACCGAACCGGACTGAACCCAGTACCGGCCACCGGTTCGGTCCGATTTACCATTTCACCGATTTTTCTTCACCCCTAGGGAGAAATATCTACGATGATGTCATCCATTTGAATTATTTACGAAAATGCTATGATCATTCTAGCCTGATGCTAGATTTCAGCCTGAATGGTTGAAACACACAATTGGAATCCTCTGTGCATGTAGTTTGGTCATTATCTTCGTTCGTTTTGACATCCTCGTGACCATCATACAAACACCTAGCAAAATCATCTGCCTCATTGTCCCCGTCAAGATTATTCCCAATAGGGGTGAGTACTGATTTAGTCGAAATCAAATTCCTCTAAATTCGATTCCAACTCTCACTCCAATTTTGATTTATTGGAATGGAATCGGATTTGGACTTTTGTTGGACTTTTTTTTATAGCCTCATATTTAGTCTGTTTTTAAAAAGAATTTTATGTGGACTTTCAAATTTCAATTTTTTCAAAAAATTAAAAACTAAAACTAAAGCATTCATTGCTAATTTACTTTTATACTAATATCTAACTTATTTTTATACTAAACTCATACTATCTTAGACTATAGTGTCTAATTACATGCTATCGTACTATATATTACATATTATTTATATTGTCTAATTACATGTTATTATACTATAGTATTACATATTATTATATTAAATTAGTGTATAACTCATTTATAACTTATTATTATACTATAGTATTACATGTTATTTTTACATGTTACTATACTTTAATAAATTTGTATTATGTGCTATTAATTTATTATACTAGACTTATTAGTTATTTCTATACTAATATCTAATTTGTTTGTATACAACACTTATACTATAGTGTTTAATTACATGTTATTATACTTCAATATTACATATTATTATACTAATGTCTATCTTATTTCTAACTTCATTATATACTAGATTTTTTATTCTCTAATTACATGTTATTATACTATAATAAATTAATATATATCTTATTAACTTATTATATTAGACTTATTTAAATACAACTGTCTAACTTATTTCTATACTTGATTATTTATGGTAGTAATACTATAATATTAACATATACTAAATTATCATTAGTTTATTTATATTATGGTATAATTATATTGTTTTATAATAATTAGCTCATACTAGTATATTATTCAATTTAACTATATAAGTTCTAGTTATATAACTATATAAATATACTAGTATATATGATAAATATATATATTTACAACATATGTATAAATATTGTAGTCGGATTCGGAGTTAGAGGGCAAGGTTTGAGCGGAGTTAGAGCATAAAGTTGAAGTCGAATTGGAGTCGGTCCAGCGACACCTCCGATACTAATTAAAAAATTTTTTAAAAAAAAACCCAACTCCAACTCCAACAAGCCAAAGTCGAAGTCGGATTTTCAGATTTTTTATCAGCCCTAATTCCCACATAAATATTTCAAAAACTCTGCATGGTCCTCATGAGGCACATCCACTGATCCACGATCAGGGGTGCATCTTCAATTTTAACGCTAGCGTTTCTAGTTTTCTTCACGTATTTAATAGGTTTGGGGAGTGAGATGAAAATTTTTAGTTTTAGATGAAAATTTAAAATATTATATTTTAATATTATTATTATTTTTGGATTTAAAAAAGTTAAATTTGGATTTGAAAAAGTTGAATTATATATTATATTTTGTATAGAAATTTTAAAAAATTGTAATTATGAGATAAGAATAAGATGAAAATTTGTGTTTGAGATGAAAATTTTGTGTTACCAAACCAAACCAGCAATGCGCCTTATTTTCAACTGCATTTCCACTCTAATATTATACTTATCATCAACCTGTTTTTTTTATTGGTGCTCTCACATCAAAATCCATGAGGACTGAAAGAGGTCTCATTCTATACCATAACTACAAAAAAAACCAGACAAAAAGAAATCAAAGTGTGAAGAAAAATGAACGGTATTGCATTATGCTTTAAAGAAGAATGGACAAACACAAACAAATAATGAAACCATCAGCAGCAACAACGGACGACTAATTTTTGTTAGCTTACTGAGAAACAACCCAACTTCCCAAAAAATATGAAAACTTATTATTTAAGGGTGAAAGTCCACAAAGGAACCTAACAGATAGGGGTGTAACTGATCCAGTTTTATACATTTTTTAGAATCAAATCAGTATACATTAGTTTTGAAAATTTAAGAACCAATATCGGATGGATTCACTACTAATACTGGAACTTCTAGTTTTTCATATTTCAATACAATCCGGTCCCATTTTTTCTATTTTACAGATTATCTATATTAGTAATAATATGATGTTTATATATACTAAATTTTTGCTTATTTATATTATAGTATAAGTACATTATTTTATAATAATTAACACAAATTAGTATAGTATTGAATTTAACTATAATTTATATAAGTTCTAAACTTTTTATAGGAGTATATATGATCAAATGAGTAAAAAATATATTTACAAAAAGAATATATATTATTATTATTATTATGCCAAAAATTTACTTATCCTTGATATCAATTGTCAAAAGTAATTTTAGATTAATAACTTAATATAAATATTTATGTTTAAGATTAAAATTTATATATTATATCAAATGTTATATTAAAAATTATAAGATTAATTTTATGGTATATCACATGTTATATTAATTTCATGTTCTAAGATTAACAGACTTGAATAATAAGATTAGAATCTTATGTTATATTAATTAAAAATTTAGCATATAATATATATGATATAATATAAAAAACAATATAAATATATATAATGGCCCGATTTGATTTAAACCGATTTTTCAAAATATGAAAACATATATCACACCTGTTTAGGACTGGTTTTGGTTCTTAAGAACCGGTACTGTATTGGACCCAACTCAATGATTCGGTCCAATCCGGTCCAATTAAACCGATTTTCTATTTTTTTTTTTTTTTACACCACTACTAATAGAGCTACTCTGCTAAGTTAGAGGCCACAAATTTAACTTTTCTGGAGGCATTTTTAAAGGACCACAAGAAAGAAGGGAAAGCAAAATACACAATTTATAAATTTTGGTTACATATTTTTTCCAGGCTTTTGTAGGAAACAAAAGCACTGGGTCCATGTTGGGGATGCTAACCTGAATGTGGAATATTAACCTGAATGTGGAATATATGGAATTAGGGGTGGGCAATGGGGCCTCGTACCCCACTACCCCTCCCCTGTCCACAGGTGCCCCCGCCCCTAACATATGTATGTATATATATATATATGACAAAATGACATTGTTTTGATATTGGTTTTAAGCCCCTAGCCCCCTACCCCCTTCCTAGCACCCTCATTCCTCATCTGTCTCTCTCTCTATGATTCTTTCTTTCTAACCCAGTAGCCTCGACACCACTCTAGCCCCACTCCACTCACCTGTCGCACGTCATTCATTCGTTGCATGCCATTCATCCATCACTGTCCTTGTCTGTTGTCGAAGGTAAGTTCCCCTTTCCCATGGCTTGTAACTGATTCAATTTTTCTTTTTCTTTTTTAGTTATGGAATATGGATTATGGATGATGGATGATGGAATTAAATTGAGGAGTTGGAGGATAGGATTGTGAATTATGTGTTGTGGAGGATTGAATTGTGCATGTATTTTTATGATTATAATTTGTAAATTGTTTGGTTTGAAATTCTCTAGGGTTTCGGATTGAAACCCTAAACAATTTAGGGTTCCAATCCAAAAATCCTAAATTAATTTGAAACCCCTAAATTAATTTAGGGTTTCGAAAAACCCCTAAATTAATTTCATTTCTAACTTTCACTTGATTTATTTATAATGTCTATTGTTAAAATCTAAAATGGAATTTAATGTATTAGAAAAAATTACTAAGTTTATTACATGTAATTAGTTTATTGATTTTATTTTAGAAACCTAAAATAACTTTTGTCTCTATTTATTCCTTAAAAAAGAGAACATTAGAATTTAAATTAGGTTTGTAGACATGTAGAAATAGCATCAATATGTTAATAAATACTTCTGAAATGTTAAAATAAAAAAAAAACGAAGAAGAAGAAGAAGAAAAGGAGTACTATTGAACTTTGCCTTTCATTTGTTAGCTTCACTTCACGTATTTATATGAAAGCATAAAACTTGTCTAAACAATGTTTTCATTATTTTAAGGCATCCAAGCCAACAATGTTTTTATGTTTTCCATTCCTATTGAATATTAGCTTAATGCAATAATGCATGATCTGCATCGATCCTCTTTTTTCAATGAACAAAATCATTTTTATTCTTTTAATGCTTTGGTTTATTAAACATACTTATCAAGTTATTAATTAAACATGCATATCAACTTAATTAAATCCATCGTTCTGTTTGTCTTGGTTTTTTAATTATGTATATTTTTTTAAAATTGCTTTAAAAAATTATTCTTTTGTTTGGAAATACATATCTTAAAATAATTTCCATATCAACTCTTTTATATATAAAAAATGTGATTGCTAGTTAGTTAATTTTTTCGAATTCAGATTTGCAAGACTTGTACACCTTACCTGATGATTGTAGGTGTAACAGCCCGCTAGAAATTCAATGGTGAAATTTCTATAGACTTTAGAAATCTCGTGAAAACTCCGTAAGTTTTCACGAATCGACTAATCGCATAGGTTTTAGTCAGTGAAACCCTCAATGATTGAAATCTATTTGAAACTCCAAAAACTTGGTTGAAACCGAAACCCTAAACGGTTTCCCCAAAACCTAAAGTTGGCCTTCAAGCCCTTTTGATCCAATTTCTAGCATTGTGTTTAATCACTTGATGAAATCACTTCCACATGCTATTAATTTCTCAAATTCTTATTATGACATCTTTATCCAAC
>QGSO01000499.1:176835-197576 GCA_011037825.1 Carya cathayensis | reverse complement strand
TTTTTCCCCGAATGGTAGGCGATGTGTCAGGTTCAGAACAAGGAGCAAATACCGATAGGCTGGAGGATGTTGACTAGACGCCGCAGATGCGATGCAGAGTTTTCAGCTTCTATAGTTAGTTTCTTTTGGGACAGTATTCTAACCTTGTTAATTGAGTTACGCGAGTTACTCGATGAACTGGTTCAATAAGTGTATTTTGGTACTGTAATATAGAGTCTAGTCACCATGTTTTGAGATTACAGTCTTCTGAGACCCGTACTGTAATCGTGGTTATTGATTTTAGTATGCATGGATTATGTTTTAATTATTTGGGATGTTATAAGTTCGGTGCATAGTATAAAAAAAAAAAAAAAAATTATCCGCTGCGAATATTGCATAATGCTAGATGCATGTTAGGAACATTGCATTCTATATGTCTTGTACGGGGGCAGGTAACCTTGTGTTACATGTCCCGACGCTTCAGATGTCCGTCCGATCCCAAACGGAAATCTGAGGGCGTCACAGTAGGCTCAATATATATAATGACTTAGATTTGCAAGACTTGTACTTGAGTGATTTTAGGTTCAGATTTGTTAGTTAATCTTTTATATCTATGTTTTCTATTTTGGGATTTCGATACGGAAACCCTGACCTATCTTGAGACTTGAGTGATTGTTGCATGGTTTTAATTGTTTAAACTTGGTGTGATGTTTGCTTTATTTTAGATTTTTGTCAGTTTTGGTGAATGGAAAATTCGTCAGATTTTAGTACTAGCTCTCCTATCTCTACCCCAACACCTAACCCTACCGGATCAATAGATGCAACCCCTATCCCTACGAACCTTTTCCCTGCCCCCTTGGCCCAACAAAGCAAGAAACTTATTTAAATAGTTTCAACTCACTTTACCAAATTAGAGGTTGGTGATCTCAATAACTCCCAAGCTAGGTCTAATAATTGTGGTAAAGTGTATGGATGTCACTATAGGAGACATGGTACATCCCAATTAAAGGTACAATTAGAAGAACAATGCCAAAAAAGTCCAATATTAAAATCTTTCTAGGAGAAGAGTCAATTTAGACTAGAAATTGAATTTTAGAAAATGATAGATAGGAGTAGTGGGGTTGCAACGTTGAAGGGGTATACTAAATATAATCTCGAGGAGTGTAGGAGACACCTTGCTCGCATAGTCATCATGGACAAGCTACCTTTTCAATTTGTGGAGAGGAAATGGTTTCAAGTATATTCTAAGTACTTGAAACCTAAGTTTAATCTTTCTTCTCGTCACACAGTGGCAAGGGATTAAAAAAATATTATATGTTCGAAAAAGAGTTGTTGAGGGGCCAATTGGCAAGTCAAATGGTTTGTCTCACCATTGATACTTGGACATCGATCCAAAATTTTAATTATATGTCTTTAACTGCGTAGTTTTTTTATTGTGATTAGATATCACATAAAAAATTTTGCCAAATTTTCAATCACAATGGTAAAATGGTGGGAATGGGAGGCCATAATAAATGAGTGAGGGTTGGCACGAGTGGTGACCGTTACAGCTAATAATGCCTCATTTAACGATGTCACATTAGGACATCCTAAGATCTATCTTAGAGAGGCAAATAAAACAATCTTGGGTGGTAAGTGTTTGCATGTGAGATGTGTTGTACATATTCTAAATCTAATTGTGACTAATGGTTTGAAAAATCTTGATGACTCAATTGCTTGGGTTAAAACTGCTGTGAGATTTGCGAGATCTTCTCCTACTAGATTGGAGAAATTCAAGGTTGTTATGAGGTCTGCGGACATAACATCCAAGAAGGACCTTTATACTGATGTTCCTACAAGATGGAACTTCACCTTCTTGATGTTAGAGGCGGCCCAAGAATATCAATTGGCCTTTATATTATTTTATCTTAATAGATGATGAAGACATTTAATATGTCAAATATTTTGATGAGCACGAGAGATTGGGAAAGCCGATTGATGATAATTGGGAGGTGGTTGCTACTTTTGTAGATTTTTTAAAACTTTTCTACAAGGTCACAACTAAGCTATCTAGTTCTTTGTACCATACATTCTCTCAATTCTATTAGCAAATATGGAGGGTAAGAGAAGAAATGGATGACATGTGCACGAATGACCATATTAGGATGTAAGAGATGGCATTGATGATGAGGGTGAAGTATGATAAGTATTTGGGAGATTTCAGTAGGTATAATTTTTGTTATATGTGGTTGTTGTTCTTGACCCCAAATTTAAGATTGATGGTATGGTATATAGATTTGGAATTGCACATGGGAATGCATGGGTGGAGCTTATTGTGGCAAGGGTTAATGAGTGATTTGCTAGATTGTTTGATGAGTTTACCATCTTGAGAGGTCGTAATATTCTGGCACCTACACCCCCCCTAACCTCCTCCAGAAGTCGGGATTGGGAAAAAACTTAGGTTGGACTGGGGTGAGAGGTTGGAGCAGAACCCCATAGTCCGTCATTCTACAGAGGCTCAATCGGAGGTAAACAGATACTTGGCAGCGGACATTCAACCATTTGCTCAGGATCTTGATATATTAGTTTGGTGGAAGACCAATCATATAAAATATCCCATCCTTAGAGAGATAGATGTAGTATTTTGGCCATCCCTATTAGCATTGTAACCTCAGAGTCGGCTTTTAGCACCAGATGGTGCATATTGGATCCATTCCGGAGTTCATTATTTGCTATCACTGCGGAGGCATTGATTTACACACAGAATTGGATCAATGGGACTCCAATTCATATTTCGAATGTTCTTAACTTTCAGGAGGCCGATGAGGAGGAGGGTGGTAATAAGCCTAAATCTGGACCATCTGGTAATCATGAATTTCATTTTATTATTTTAATTTATTTATATTCATTTAATCGATATTAATTTCAAAATTTAATTGTTGTAGTGATACATGAGATGGAGTTTATGACTAGCTATACTACAATATGACTTCGTGTATATTGGACCCACCATTGCCATCTATCATTGATTTGCACAATTTGTCCCATAATTGTTTTTTGTATTTATATAATTTTTGGTATCTAATTATTTTGCTTGTATTTTTTTTTAACTTTTATAATCTCAATGTCATATGCCGAATCCTAATCCTAACTTCCTAAGGACCCAATGATGATATGATCTACTCTCGTCTTAATCCTAATCTCATATTGGTTAGTACTTTTAATGTTTGTAATTTTTACATTTCTAATATATGTTTTTATTTTTAATTTTTATTTCATGTTTATAATTCTAATTTGTTTTCCTTTTAAATTATTAATATTTTAGGTTTTATGATCTCGATTCTTACAACCTCCTAGTAGTTAGCACAACTCACTTTTCTACCATCATGGCCACCCCAAATTCCATTGAAAAATGAAATGTTATTCTTTTGTTAATTTAGTTAATTGTAATATTGCTACAATGGTATAATTTGTAATATTTTTAGATGAATTTGTAATTTTGTAATAGTTTTCTCTTAATTATCATTGTAATATACTAATAGCTTAGTTATGATTATTAGTTAATAGTTGCAGTTTAGTAGTATATAATTAATAATTTCTATTATTGTAAATTATTTTTTATTATTTAATTTTGTATTTTTTATTATGTGATTGTATATGAGTAATGTGTATCTAGTATTTTTGTGTGAGCACATTTTAACGTTTGGATACAGAAACAGTTTTATCTAATCTAATCACTACAATTTTCTCAAATTCATAAACAAAATATAATAAATAATTCCATTTTTTCAAATCTCAAAACAATAATAATATTAAAAAAATAATATTATAACAATATTTTATTATATTTTTATCTAAAATTATTTCATCTCATTTCACTAAACTACACCTAAAAGGGTGTTGTGACAAAAGTTTTGAATACCGTACCAGAAGTTGTACCGATCAAAGCATTGAAATGAAATATTTCGGTACGTGTATCGTTTCATATACCGTTTCGGAATAATATTTCGGCACCGATACCATTTTGGTACCAGTTTATACCTGAATAAATTATATATATATATATAAACATTTATTGTATTTCAAAATAACAACAAAATAAGTCATAAACTCAATATTTCTCAATACAAGTCTTAAGTTTTAAGTTACAAACTAAATAAGTTCTTAATCCAACCATTAAAATAAAATCACTCATCCTCATAAAAAAGACAATAAGGTTCAAGATTTGATATGTTAATCAAAATATTTTCATCAACGTCACCACTGTCATCAACACAACACCAATATTATCAGCGTCTTCCTCATTTAGTGAGATTAATGGCTCCTCAATACTTGCCCAATCCAAATCTTCTCCATCAAGAAGATCAAATTCTTCACCCACCCATTCTTCCATCAAGTCAATGTTTTCAAGATTGATTTGATTTAAAGCATCCCTTCCCTTTTTTATGCTCCTGTCAAAATAAAATCAAACATAATTGAAAATGTTATATATATATTTTCAAAAGGGAAAAACATTAGTGTTAAAAAAATTTACCTCTCTCACAGCTTTAAGTTATAACGACCAAATACTAAGTCATTCAAATGTTTATACACTAATCTATTTCTCTTCTTCAAATGAATAAAATCAAATGTGTTCCAGTTTCTCTCACATCCAGTTGCACTACAACATTGACTTAGTACTCGAATAGCAAACCTTTGAAGCATTGGAACCTCGCAACCAAATTGGGTCCACCATGCAACTATAAAAATAATGCAATTATAAATTATTAATTAAATGCAAGTAAAATAAAATAAGATAAAATTTAAAGTACAAAGTCACACTATTTAACAAATGATATTGATAAATGATAATACCTGGATTAAGCTTATCATGCTGGTAGATTGCTAAAGAATGTCCAAACTCACCTACTGAATTCCTATACAAGCCAAGTTCTGCAATGATCTTGTCTTGATCATCAGGATCAAGTTCCATCTTCATAACACAACTATTGAAGCCTCTTATAACATCATTTTTATTTTTAAAGCTGGGGCTACAGTAAATTCCAGGGTTAAGAAGACAACCCACTGTATGTAATGGACTGTGAAGCTGCTTATCCCATCTAGAATCAATGATCCTGGTGAATGGACTGAATACACTAACTTTGTTATTGCATTTTGCTTTTATGTTTTCTTTGGCTCTTTCCATTGCATCTTACAAGTATCCCATTGCAGGCTTCTCATCCTCGTCAACAAGTCGTAGAACACGAACCAAAGACTCACTAATTTTAACAATAAATTAATACTGATGTGGCGCCCCCAAAATCCCCACGTACGGAAAACGGGGAATTCGAGGCGCCCGGATGGTGACATCACGGGTCACCACCCTATCGAAGAGTGCCAAGTGTGTGCAAGCGACAAATGTGCACAAGAAGATACGCAGCGGATAGCAAAGTCAAATACTAAGTACCAGAATTTTTTTTTCTTAAATAAAATACAAACGGTTCAAAGGCACATAATAAAATATTACATGATATAAATATTGTTTTAAAACTAAGTACAAAGCATAACTTCAAATCAGAACTCCGGCGGAGCCGTATCCTCGGGCTCAGCCTCCTCCTCCTCCTCGAACGCTGCATCAAAATCTACGGTACCAAAAATTTCCATTCCTATTGAATATTAGCTTAATGCAATAATGCATGATCTGCATCGATCCTCTTTTTTCAATGAACAAAATCATTTTTATTCTTTTAATGCTTTGGTTTATTAAACATACTTATCAAGTTATTAATTAAACATGCATATCAACTTAATTAAATCCATCGTTCTGTTTGTCTTGGTTTTTTAATTATGTATATTTTTTTAAAATTGCTTTAAAAAATTATTCTTTTGTTTGGAAATACATATCTTAAAATAATTTCCATATCAACTCTTTTATATATAAAAAAATGTGATTGCTAGTTAGTTAATTTTTTCGAATTCAGATTTGCAAGACTTGTACACCTTACCTTATGATTGTAGGCTCAATATATATATTGACTTAGATTTGCAAGACTTGTACTTGAGTGATTTAGGTTCAAATTTGTTAGTTAATCTTTTATATCTATGTTTTCTATTTTGGGATTTCGATACGGAAACCCTGACCTATCTTGAGACTTGAGTGATTGTTGCATGGTTTTAATTGTTTAAACTTGGTGTGATGTTTGCTTTATTTTAGATTTTTGTCAGTTTTGGTGAATGGAAAATTCGTCAGATTTTAGTACTAGCTCTCCTATCTCTACCCCAACACCTAACCCTACCGGATCAATAGATGCAACCCCTATCCCTACGAACCTTTTCCCTGCCCCTTGGCCCAACAAACAAGAAACTTATTTAAATAGTTTCAACTCACTTTACCAAATTAGAGGTTGGTGATCTCAATAACTCCCAAGTAGGTCTAATAATTGTGGTAAAGTGTATGGATGTCACTATAGGAGACATGGTACATCCCAATTAAAGGTACAATTAGAAGAACAATGCCAAAAAAGTCCAATATTAAAATCTTTCTAGGAGAAGAGTCAATTTAGACTAGAAATTGAATTTTAGAAAATGATAGATAGGAGTAGTGGGGTTGCAACGTTGAAGGGGTATACTAAATATAATCCGAGGAGTGTAGGAGACACCTTGCTCGCATAGTCATCATGGACAAACTACCTTTTCAATTTGTGGAGAGGAAATGGTTTCAAGTATATTCTAAGTACTTGAAACCTAAGTTTAATCTTTCTTCTCGTCACACAGTGGCAAGGGATTAAAAAAATATTATATGTTCGAAAAAGAGTTGTTGAGGGGCCAATTGGCAAGTCAAATGGTTTGTCTCACCATTGATACTTGGACATCGATCCAAAATTTTAATTATATGTCTTTAACTGCGTAGTTTTTTTATTGTGATTAGATATCACATAAAAAATTTTGCCAAATTTTCAATCACAATGGTAAAATGGTGGGAATGGGAGGCCATAATAAATGAGTGAGGGTTGGCACGAGTGGTGACCGTTACAGCTAATAATGCCTCATTTAACGATGTCACATTAGGACATCCTAAGATCTATCTTAGAGAGGCAAATAAAACAATCTTGGTGGTAAGTGTTTGCATGTGAGATGTGTTGTACATATTCTAAATCTAATTGTGACTAATGGTTTGAAAAATCTTGATGACTCAATTGCTTGGGTTAAAACTGCTGTGAGATTTGCGAGATCTTCTCCTACTAGATTGGAGAAATTCAAGGTTGTTATGAGGTCTGCGGACATAACATCCAAGAAGGACCTTTATACTGATGTTCCTACAAGATGGAACTTCACCTTCTTGATGTTAGAGGCGGCCCAAGAATATCAATTGGCCTTTATATTATTTTATCTTAATAGATGATGAAGACATTTAATATGTCAAATATTTTGATGAGCACGAGAGATTGGGAAAGCCGATTGATGATAATTGGGAGGTGGTTGCTACTTTTGTAGATTTTTTAAAACTTTTCTACAAGGTCACAACTAAGCTATCTAGTTCTTTGTACCATACATTCTCTCAATTCTATTAGCAAATATGGAGGGTAAGAGAAGAAATGGATGACATGTGCACGAATGACCATATTAGGATGTAAGAGATGGCATTGATGATGAGGGTGAAGTATGATAAGTATTTGGGAGATTTCAGTAGGTATAATTTTTGTTATATGTGGTTGTTGTTCTTGACCCCAAATTTAAGATTGATGGTATGGTATATAGATTTGGAATTGCACATGGGAATGCATGGGTGGAGCTTATTGTGGCAAGGGTTAATGAGTGATTTGCTAGATTGTTTGATGAGTTTACCATCTTGAGAGGTCGTAATATTCTGGCACCTACACCCCCCCTAACCTCCTCCAGAAGTCGGGATTGGGAAAAAACTTAGGTTGGACTGGGGTGAGAGGTTGGAGCAGAACCCCATAGTCCGTCATTCTACAGAGGCTCAATCGGAGGTAAACAGATACTTGGCAGCGGACATTCAACCATTTGCTCAGGATCTTGATATATTAGTTTGGTGGAAGACCAATCATATAAAATATCCCATCCTTAGAGAGATAGATGTAGTATTTTGGCCATCCCTATTAGCATTGTAACCTCAGAGTCGGCTTTTAGCACCAGATGGTGCATATTGGATCCATTCCGGAGTTCATTATTTGCTATCACTGCGGAGGCATTGATTTACACACAGAATTGGATCAATGGGACTCCAATTCATATTTCGAATGTTCTTAACTTTCAGGAGGCCGATGAGGAGGAGGGTGGTAATAAGCCTAAATCTGGACCATCTGGTAATCATGAATTTCATTTTATTATTTTAATTTATTTATATTCATTTAATCGATATTAATTTCAAAATTTAATTGTTGTAGTGATACATGAGATGGAGTTTATGACTAGCTATACTACAATATGACTTCGTGTATATTGGACCCACCATTGCCATCTATCATTGATTTGCACAATTTGTCCCATAATTGTTTTTTGTATTTATATAATTTTTGGTATCTAATTATTTTGCTTGTATTTTTTTTTAACTTTTATAATCTCAATGTCATATGCCAAATCCTAATCCTAACTTCCTAAGGACCTAATAATGATATGATCTACTTTGATCTTAATCCTAATCTCATATTGGTTAGTACTTTTAATGTTTGTAATTTTTACATTTCTAATATATGTTTTTATTTTTAATTTTTATTTCATGTTTATAATTCTAATTTTTTTTCCTTTTAAATTATTAATATTTTAGGTTTTATGATCTCGATTCTTACAACCTCCCAGAGTTAGCACAACTCACTTTTCTACCATCATGGCCACCCCAAATTCCATTGAAAAATGAAATGTTATTCTTTTGTTAATTTAGTTAATTGTAATATTGCTACAATGGTATAATTTGTAATATTTTTAGATGAATTTGTAATTTTGTAATAGTTTTCTCTTAATTATCATTGTAATATACTAATAGCTTAGTTATGATTATTAGTTAATAGTTGCAGTTTAGTAGTATATAATTAATAATTTCTATTATTGTAAATTATTTTTTATTATTTAATTTTGTATTTTTTATTATGTGATTGTATATGAGTAATGTGTATCTAGTATTTTTGTGTGAGCACATTTTAACGTTTGGATACAGAAACAGTTTTATCTAATCTAATCACTACAATTTTCTCAAATTCATAAACAAAATATAATAAATAATTCAATTTTTTCAAATCTCAAAACAATAATAATATTAAAAAAATAATATTTAATAATATTTTATTATACTTTTATCTAAAATTTTCTCATCTCATCTCACTAAACTACACCTAAAAGGGTGTTGTGACCAAAGTTTTGAATACTGTACCAGAAGTCGTACCGATCAAAGCATTGAAATGAAATATTTCGGTACGTGTACCGTTTCATATACCGTTTCAGAATAATATTTCGGCCGTTTTGGTACCAGTACCATTTCAGAATAGTTTATACCTAAATAAATTATATATATATATATAGACATTTACTATATTCCAAAATAACAACAAAATAAGTCATAAACTCAATATTTCTCAATACAAGTCTTAAGTTTTAAGTTACAAACTAAATAAGTTCTTAATCCAACCATTAAAATAAAATCATTCATCCTCATCAAAAAGACAATAAGGATCAAGATTGACATTTAATCAAAATATTTTCATCAACATCACCACGTCATCAACACAACACCAAATTATCAACGTCTTCCTCATTTAGTGAGGTTAATGGCTCCTCAATACTTGCCCAATCCAAATCTTCTCCATCAAGAAGCTCAGATTCTTCACCCACCCATTCTTCCATCAAGTCAATGTTTTCAAGATTGATTGGATTTAAAGCATCTCTTCCCTTTTTTATGCTCCTGTCAAAATAAAATCAAACATAATTGAAAATGTTATATATATTTTTCAAAAGTGAAAAACATTAGTATTAAAAAAATTTACCTCTCTCACAACTTCAAGTTATAACGACCAAATACTAAGTCATTCAAATGTTTATACACTAATCTATTTCTCTTCTTCGAATGAATAAAATCAAATGTGCTCCAGTTTCTCTCATATCCAGTTGCACTACAACATTGACTTAGTACTCGAATAGCAAACCTTTGAAGCATTGGAACCTCACAACCAAATTGGGTCCACCATTAGGGGTGAGTTCGGTCCGGTCCGGGGAGATTTTCCAGACCGGACCGGACCCATTCGGTCCAGGGCTTTTCCACCCTGGACCGGACCGAACTCCATAAGGATCGGGATGGTCTGGTCCGTTCGGTCCACCCTTGACTTTTTTTTTTTAATCCAATGGCATTTTGTTTAATACTTATGTAATTATATTGTGATATATTTAATATATATACATATGTTATACTATTATATATATAACTATTATATATTTAATGTATAACTATTAAGTTATTAACTATAATATATAGTACTAGTATATATCAATATATTAACATATTATAAGAGTTATGGTATAAATTATAATATATCATATATGTATAAATTTATAATAGTATTAGTATAGTTAACTTAATATGTAATATGTTAGTATTAAATCACTATAACTACATAGAGTATTAGTAATATAGTATTTAATATAACTACATAGAGTATTAATAATAAGAGTATTTTACTATTATTTAATATAGTATGACATAGAGTATTAATAAATATGTGGGGTTTGAAGAGATATAGTAATACTATTATTACATATAGTTATTAGTTATATGTATTAGTAATATATATCTATTATTATATATTATATATTACTAATACATATAACTAAGTTACTAATATATAATATTATATATATTAGTAATACACTAATACTAATACTATTAGTCTATTAGTATATAGTAAATTAGTAATAGTTATTAACTTATTTATTATAATTAATAATACACTAGTACTAATATTATAACTAATAACTAGATGTAATAACTAATAACTAATAATATGTAATAACACTAGTACTAATAGATAATAACTAATAACTAGTATTACTAATTTACTATATCTCTTCATTGTCTTCAAACCCAACACATTTACTAATACTCTATGTAATACTATATTCATTTATTAAATAAGAGTAATACTCTTATAGTCTTATAATCTTATTACTAATATAGCATATTAGATATTAAGTTAACTAATACTAATACTCTTAGTCTCTTATAATCTTATTACTAATACTAGCATATTAGATATTAAATTAACTAATACTAATACTAATATTAATACTATTAGATATAGTTATAGACTTATAATGATTTAATTATTATGAATTTATAATTAGTATATTGTATAACTATATAATTGTGATATCCGCTCATTCTTTCTTCTTCTTTACGTATGTGCCTCGATCTACGTGTCAGACTTCGGTCAACATGTTGAGCCTCAGTTCCACGTGTCGAGTTTCGGTCTACGTGCCGAGCTTCGATTACGTGCTGAGCCTTATCCTTAGTGTTGTACCTTGATGGCGTGTTCCGAAAGTTATCCACCGGGTTTCAAAGTAAGATAGATATTTTAAAGGTTACGGATATGTTAAATATCATGGAAATATCTATAGGAGATATTTCCAGTATTATTAGATAAGCTTGCTTTTAAAGTAGCACAATTATAATATTTTAATGAGATCTGAAAATATTATAATTGTGGATAAGTACTTAGATTAAATATTTTAGTTGTTTTAAAATATTAAGATGTTTAACTTTACGTTGAAAACTCTAAAGTTAATTTAAATGGTTTTATCCTCTTTGAGTAATTAAAGATACTTTATCATTCTAAATAATGATGAAGAAATATTATTTTATAAACCTTAGTTTATAAAATAATATTCTATTTTAATTTCTCTCAGTGTTTCATTTAAGTGTTTTATTCCCTTTGAGTAATTAACGATGCTTTATCATTTTAAATAATGATAAAGAAATATTATTTTATAAACTTTAGTTTATAAAATAATATTCTACCTTAATTCCTCTTAGTGTATTATTAAAGTGTTTTATTTTAAAATAAAACACTTAATCGTTTTCAAATCAGTGTTTAAACTCATCGTTGGATCATTTGAGAATCCCGAAGCGTAGGATCGAGATTAAATACCCAAGCCCCTACCCTTTTTCCTTCACTTTTTCCTTTCTCCTTTTCTCTATTCTCTTTCCTCTCCTTCTCCCTCATGCCCGATATACACATGCTTCACCTCCACCGTACGGGTTGCACCTCCAGCCCAACCACCACCGGCCATCGTAGGTCTCACCGCCAGTCACCAATCCTTCCCTACATGCCGGCCAACACCTCCTCCAGCTGGCCAAGCCACACGGCCTCTCTCTCTCCTCCCATGGCTTCACTAGCTGAAATGGGTAAGGATGCACATGCCTCCTCCACGCCGCCGTACACGGCAACTATGGTCTCACCTCCAGCCACTAAATGACCACCACCCTCCGATCATCATTCCCTCCCACCGGCAAGCCATCACGTGCCCTCCTCCTCCCTCCATGGCACCACCCTCAAAATGGGTTTTATACCCATTTCTTCCACCTAGGACCACCATACACGGCTGAAACAACCACCAAGCACCATCAATGGAACCATCATGTCATGGGCTTCCTCCCCATGTTTTTCTTTCCCTCTAACTCTCTCTCTTTCTCCGATGGGTCTCCATGGCCTTAGTTTCGGTTGCACCGCTGTGCACCACTGTACACGGCCACCCACAGTGTTTCACCACCACCACCTTGTTCCTCTCATCACCATGAACTTCCCCAGGAAATTTCATGGTCAACAGAGCTATGTGTAGCTCTCACTCTCCCTCACTCTCCAAGGTCGAAATACACTTCTAAGGGCCGATCCGCCGCCGTATGGCCACCACCTCGCCACCACAACTCCACCACATCTTCATCTACATTTCCCTAGCTTGCCATGAAGTTCTATAGCCTTCCTCCACCTCAAGCAACTCCCACCATTTTCAGATTCACTGTTCACGACATGATGCCGCCGTGCTCGGCCACCTTTGACCACCACGAGGCCACCTTGAGCCTTCCAAGATCACGCCTAGCTATTCTCAAGCCCAAACTGCCACTTTATGGGTTATCCCGTCGATAGTATAACTCTTTATCTCTAATATTTACGTTTAAAATAGTTGGTTGGTTGGATTGTAGACTGTGTAGTTGGTATTTGTGGAGTTCGCTATGTATTTGTGAAGTGAAGCGTAGTTGTGAAGTGTTGGGCTTGATTGTGTAGTATTGTGGATGGTGTTGTGAAGTATGGACATGAGATGGATGCCGTAGTTGTGATACGGTGTGTAGTGTGAAGAGAGTACACGTGAAGCGTACTCTGTGTAATGCAGTGACGCGCCGTATGACTTGCGTTGTAGTGATGTGTGGCGTAGAAGGAAGGGAGCGCACGTGGAGTGTACTCCGTGTTGTATGGCGATGCACTGTGTGATGTGCATCGTGATGATGAGTGTTGTAACGAAAGGAGTACGCGTGGCGCGTACTCTGTGTTGCGTAGCGATGCACCGTGAGGCGTGTATCGTAGCGATGTGTGTTGTAGTGTGGATGGAAGAGAGTTCACGTGAGTGTACTCTGTCCTAGGTCGTGATACATCGGATGACATGTCACTAAGGTTTGGATGGCGTAGTAGAGAAGTGTGGAGTGTATGGTGTAATGTCGGGAAACTGTGTAACAGTGTCCCGAAACAATGGTGATGTGGCTGTAGTCCAAGGTAACGGGTGTTGCCTTGAGGCTAACTTGTGGCTGAAGGTATGTGTGAAGTGGTGAAAATGTATCAAAGAGTGCAGCGAAAGCATGATGGGTATCGTGCTGTTATTTGAGAAATGGTCTTGAGCTGCATAATGTGACAGAGGCGTATTTATGGATGCAGTTCTCTTGTCAAGTGGCGGGAACTGTGTAACAGTGTCCCGAAACATTGGTGATATGGCCTGTAGTCTGGGGTGACGATATTCACCTTGTGGTTGACTTTGGCTAAGAGTATATGGAAGTGATGGAGAAGTATCAGAGCGTGCAGCGGAAGCATGATGGGTATCGTGACGTCACCCGAGCTTAGTCTTGAGCTGCGTGACATGATAGAGGTGCATTTATGGATGCAGTCATCTCCTATCAAATGTTGGGATGAACTTGTACGGGGCCGGGAAGTAGGAAGAATCCTATCAACCGGGTCTGAGCAAGTTGGTATTGGAGTATGGAGCTTGTTTATACAAGCGGGCATTCATTGGAGCTATAAGTTGTTCTTAGGTGATAAAAAGGGGATAAGATGCAGGTGTCTCTGACAAGACACGTGTACCGGACAAGTTTACCATATGTAATGGGTAATCTGTTCTGATCATGATTACATGGTGTTTTAGCCCCAGAGTTGACTGAATTCATGTAGCCTGAATGGATGGGAATGAGGACATAGTATGGGCTAGGATACGTGAAGGTAGTATGGGTAAGTTGTCTAAGGTTGGGACGCATGACTCTGTCGGTCGGAATCATGCGTCAGATTGTGGAAATAGAAGAACGAGATGGAGGTCTTAGTGTCTTAACCCTAAGGTGGATCACTAAGGTTCACTTTAAGGAATAAGACCCGAAAGATTTTAGTATAGTAAATGGCACATGAGAGCCCAGGGATGGACGGAGAGTGTTTCAAGTGAGGCGTAGTTCTATTTTAGAATAGTTACTTATGCATTAGATAGATGATGACATAAGGTTATGTGTATGCATGTAGGTTGCCATCTGACACGCACATGAAGGGACTGCGTGGAATGAGTATGGCATGAAGTCCAGGTAAGTATTACGTTTATACTCTTCTAGAGTTTTTATGTATAGAAAAGAAGAAAAAGACGAAAGCTTTTCTCTAAAAGGAAAACGAAAATGAAACGTGAGTTTTCAAGTATAAGTACGTAGCGGCCTTCCTTGGCAGCCCCTCTTTATGCATCCAAAGTATGTACGTGTATGCATGTGAATGGATGCTATATGTAGTACGTATTGTATGTATGTTCATGAAAAGGAAACAAAATGAAGCCTTAAAAGATGTAAGAACTGTTAAGGAATGTAAGGACTGAAACTGTAACGAAGAGAAAGAAAACAAGATTTTTTCCCAAAGAAACTCTCTTTCCAGACTCTTTTTGACCAGCTATTCTTGAAAAAAAAAGAAAGAAAACCATTTTCTTGTAAAGGCACTTATTTTAAAAGGACTTTTACAAAATGAAAGAGAGAAAACCATTTTCTTAATTAAAACTCTTATGAAACGTAAGAGAACTGAAGAACTGTAAGAATCGTAAGAAACGGAAGGACTGTAAGGATTGAAATGAAAGAATGGACTGTAAAGGAAAGGAAAGGACTGTAAAGGAATGAATGGACTGGACTGAATGGATGATGTATGAAAATACGTAATGGCCACATGGACTGAAATAGAATGGTACCAAAGAATGGACTGAAAAGGGGCAGATTGCAATACCGGGTAAGTAGTACTGGTAGTGCACCCAGTGTTGCACCCTGACGGAATGGATTCCTAAACCCGTGGTCACGGGCGGAATCAGGTCCAAAAGACCGCTAACCCCAGCACACGGGGCGTAACAGTGTGCAAATGGCCAATGAAAGTGAAAAGAAAGAACGGATGCATGTATGAATGGATGAACGAAATGCATGAATGAACGTAAGTAAGGAAAGATGAACGAATGAATACATGTATGCATAAATGTATGTAAAAAGAACGAATGCATGAAAACATTCTTTAAGAAATGAAGGCAGCGATGCGTGGGGAACTGTTTTAAAGAAGAAAGCATGTTGATAAAGAAAAACCCACCTCGCAACGTTTTTAAAACGAAAAGAAAGACGTATGCATGCTAAGTACGATATGTATGTATGGAATGATAAGTGCATGACTGAAAATCTATGTTATTATATTTTAACTGTATGAAGTAATGCTTACAACTCATCGACTCATTTTAGTTTTATGTGTGCCCTCCCAGGCACAAGATGAGCATGACAAGTCAGGACAGGCACAACCCAAAAGGGAAGAGCACGAAGGCCTAGGCAAGATGTTTTTATATGAAAACTTAAATTATGAAAGTTAATGTTTTCTGCTAAAATCTTTTAATAAAAAAAATGAATTTTATTTATAGCATGAAATCTTTTGTATCCTGGCATGAATGGAAAAGAATTGTAAAAAGAATAGTAATTCCCGTCGATTTTTATCAAAATCGAATATGAATAGGACCCACCATAAGGACGGGCATTACAATAATAATATATAAGTATATTAGTATTAATTTAGACTATTAGTAATTTAGTCTTAATATAAATATTAGTATTATAAATATTAACCTATTAGGTTAGATAAAAATTATAATTAATTATATACAATTATAAATATTATATAAATAATAAAATATATTTTATATTTTTTTTTAATTCGGTTCAGTCCGGGGTAAAAAACCCCTAGACTGGGACCAGACCGGAACCTATCGGTCCACTAAAACTTGGATCGGGACTGACCGGACCTACTCTCGGTCCGGTCCGGTCGGTTTTGCCGGTCTGGACCGGCCAATACTCTCCCCTATCCACCATGCAACTATAACAATAATGCAATTATAAATTATTAATTAAATGCAAGTAAAATAAAATAAGATAAAATTTAAAGTACAAAGTCACACTATTTAACAAATGATATTGATAAATGATAATACCTGGATTAAGCTTATCACACTGGTGGATTGCTAAAGAATGTCCAAACTCACCTACTGAATTCCTATACAAGCCAAGTTCTGTAATGATCTTGTCTTGATCATTAGGATCAAGTTCCATCTTCATAACACAACTATTGAAGCCTCCTATAACATCATTTTTATTTTTAAAGCTGGGGCTATAGTAAATTCTAGGGTTAAGAAGACAACCCGTTGCATGTAATGGACTGTGAAGCTGCTTATCCCATCTAGAATCAATGATCCTGGTGAATGGACTGAATACACTAACTTTGTTATTGCATCTTGTTTTTATGTTCTCTTTGGCTCTTTCCATTGCATCATACAAGTATCCCATTGCAGGCTTCTCATTCCCGTCAACAAGTTGTAGAATACGAACCAAAGGCTCACTAATTTTAACAATAAATTAACAGTGAGCCCAAAACTCTTTATCTTCTAAAACAATCTCAACTATCTCTTTCCCTATGTTGCTCTTAGAATGACTTGATGCAATCCATTTATGACACGTAAACATTTGTCTCAGTTCTTTCTTAAATAAGAGCAAGCATTAGATACTTAAAAAATTTGTCGCAAGCCTTGTAATGGTAGGATGACACAGATCATGACCTTTGGTGAAATCTTTTCTCATGAATGCCAAAACTCAACCATGGTTATAGATGAGCTTTGTTATCTTTTTTGTCTTTTTTATAGTATCATCAATAATGGAAAAATATCTTGGATCATAAAAATTCTCCAACATCAAGTCTATACAATGAGCTGCACAAGGGGACCAGTAGAAAGAGCCATACTTCTGCTGTAACTTTTTTCCTGCAGCTTTATAACATGCATCATTGTCTGTTATGAACTGTACAAGATTCTCAACTCCAATTTCTTGAACAACCTCATCAAAGATATTAAATAATGTTTCAGCATCTTTTCTAAGGCCAGGTGTATCAACAGACTTCAAGAACATTGTACCTTTCGAATAACAAACTAGAAAGTTGATTATTGATTGTTGCTTATGATTTGTCCAACCATCTGCCATTAGTGTACAACTGGTCTCATTCCAAACCTTCTTAATTTTTTGTAAATAATCTTGAACCTCATTCACAATCATCTTTAACAAATTTCCTCTCAACTCATATAAATAAGGGCCCTTGAATCCTGACCCGATGGCAGTCATGGCATTGATAGCTGGTTGATAAAACTTAGATTCAGTCGCATTGAAAGGTAGATTAGAATCATACCACTAGCGTGCTACAGCCATCTTTGCTTGTACAAGCATCTCATTCGAACATATAGAACTCTTAATTGAAGGTTGGACCCCAAGAGTTGTTCTTGGCGCAAAAAATCTACTTAATCCCCCCACTGACTTTCCAGTTCCAGATTCTCTTGACTTCTCCTTACCTTTTGAAAGCTAAGACTGTCCCTCCATACTATTACTATCATCAGATGTTAAATCTATATCGCCTCCAATCTTTGGGCTTATTTTTCTTTTCTTTTCTTTGCTTTTTTTCATTTCATCAAGTAACTCATTCATTTGCCATTTTACATTTTAAGAGACCTTTTTACATGCTTCTACATTGCCTGGAATCTCAGCTAGATGATACTTCAACCGAGTGATTCTGCCACCTCTAATTATTTTATTACAATATAAACATTCAATATTATTTATTGCCCCCGGTACTTCACGTGCATGGTCCCATGCTTGATCTTCTGATCTTATAGGAGCAAGTGTTGTAGATGCAACACCGATTGATTGACAACTAGACATTTTTATACTCTTATATAATAATTTATAATTCAACACTTATTCAAATTCAAGTGTTCAACACTTAATAGACTTAAACTTAACATAATTTATCAAATGGATTCAAAAATCATCTCATTCAAATTAACCTATCAATCAATTTCTCACATTGGCTTGTTACTTTTATTTGTACTAAGTTTTCATTTTCAATGTTGATTGAGCCTCCAAAGAGTTGTAATTGTTGAACTTTAGACATATCGTTTTTTATGAGTGGCTAATTAAAAAAAAAAACAATGTTTTATATATATAGGCCATATATGTATATATTCGTGTAACATTATTAGCGTATCCCATAATTCATAAAATATGATTTTTTTATCACATGAATGATCATTATACAGTTAAAATTAACAGTAAATTTATTGAATTCTCTACATTTCTACCCAAGACAAACGCATCCAAAAGTCATAATGGGCATTTTTCCTAAGGAGCTGGCAAGATATCACTTTATTTACAAGTCTAAAAAGGTAGGACATGATTTATCATCATCGTGTAGCATATACTCCTGGCCTCCAATTAATATGCAAAAGTTACATTTCACGTAAATCAGTTGTTACATAGTGTTTAAGTCCTGCACCATAAAGATATTTTATGGCATTTCTATCAAATATATATATATATATATATTTATGGCATTTCTTTCAATGGAAGATTGATTCACTGAAAAATGTTACGCGAATATATACATATACAGCCTATATATATAAAATAATTTTAAAAAATGAGAAAATAAAAACAATGTTTTGTGTGGGAGTAGAGATGGCTGATGCTAATTACTAAACCATGAAATGTTTTTTTTTTTTAAATTTCTTATGCAGATTAAAAAAGAAAAAAAAAAGAAAAAAAAGAATTCAAGAAATTGAAACTTGAAATACCTTAAATTTAATCATGAAAGATCAAAAGGTGATGTGTCAGAGTCCAGGTTTTTGACATGCCATGCCACATCTTCATCAGTTCATCGTTGCTTTCTTCAAGAGTCCGAATGGCCAACCAAAACAAGTGAAAACCAACAAGTAAAATGGGATAAGCAATTCCCACTAAAGTGCATATTGCGCAGGCCAGGAAGAGGAAAAAAAGAAAAAGAAAAAAGAGCACACAACAACGAGATCAAAGATGAGAAGAAAAGACCAAGAAGATGAAATTAAAAACGAGTAAAATCTGATACCAACTCCAAAGTGCGGCAGCCAAAGAAAGAAGAAAAGAACAAAAAACCCTAAGGACTAAATGGGATTAAATGACATAAATAACCCTGAACTTTTAATTAAACTACAAAAATGCCATAACTAGATAAATTGACTCTGTATCGGCCGAAATCTTTCATATCGGCCGAAACAGTCTAGTACTGACTGGTACACCCGGTATTTTTACCGGTATGAAATACACATATTTTATGTACCGGATTCATGGCCGGGTCGGGCCGGTACGGTACCAAAAACACTAGTTGTGACCTCAACTCTCTCTATGTCTCCCATGCCCTCTCTCTTCCTAAGTCCCCAATGTCTCTCCACAGTCCTTCGCCATGGCAAGAGGAAGCAAAACTAGGAGGACAAAATCCCATTCCAATGCATCTGGCAAGAAGAAAAGAAATGCAACTGTTTAAGAACAACAACAACAAGGAGCACTGGTCGACCAGCCACACTCTAACCACTTCCCATGAGGATTCTCACAAACCTTCTCTTGAGGCTACCTTTCAAAATCATATTCAGTTGCAGTTGCATGTGCAAAACATGACTCACTGTTCTCTTAGACCTCGTCTTCGCCTAATTGTGTCAAGCAAGAGCGCTAAAAAGGACATCCTTAAACAATACATTTTACGTGGTCGATCTCAAGGCATCTAGTAGTAGTAATCATGCTATTTGTATCTATCACTATAGCGCACACTACAGTGAAGTTTAACACACAAACTCAATTGTCTCCCTAAAGCAAACTTAGACTAGTGAAGTTTTGCAATGGGTTGATTCTTCTATGCGAGTCCTTCCACGTGGATCTATTGGCGGAGCGGTTATATGCATGCAACCCAATAATGGGCGAGTTCGTCATTGTATCTTCAATTTTCTATGATCCATATAATGAAATAATAATCAGTTAGAAAATATTGCACCTCCCTCCATTATAGTTCGATAAAGAATTTAAACTAATTATGAGAGAATGATTACCCTAACAAGTTACCTTCGAGTGTCTCCCAATGACTAGAGGTACAATTCTATTGTAGGTGAGAACCCTTAACCTCTCAGTGTTATTTATAGACTTCTGGTCATCATGAAAT